>PVJS01059576.1:0-11518 GCA_004027185.1 Glis glis
TTTTTTTTTTATTTTTTTTTTTTTTTTTTTTTTTTGCGGTACTGGGGATTGAACCCAGGGGCATTCTACCTCCAAGCTATACCCCTAGCCCTATTTTTTTATTCTTTATTTTGAAACAGGATCTTGCTAAGTTGCAGAGGGCCTCACTAAGTAGTTGAGGCTGGCCACGAACCTGTGATCCTCCTGTCTCAGCCTCCCAAGTGCTAGGATTACAAGCATGTGCCACCACACCCAGCTTAATTTTATAATTTTTGGTTTAGGGACTTGAATATATTTTGGTAGGTTTACTTCTAGATATTTGTTGTTGTTGTTGTTATGTGTGTGTGTGTGTGTGTGTGTGTGTGTGTGTGTGTGTGTGTGTGTGTTTTACTGGGGACTGAACCAAGGTATTACATCTTACATTCACGCAGCTTTAATATGTACCAGTTCCTGGTTTATAACAAAGCCATGGGACGGGGGAGAAAGACTTCTTCATAAGCTATGAGTCATTCAATGTTCATGTGGAAAATATATCTTGGCTTCTGTCACACCCAGACAGAGGCCCCTGCACCCAGACAGGGCCCCCCCCAGACAGGGGCCCCCCACCCAGACAGGGGCACTCACACCCAGACAGGGCCCCCCCACCCAGACAGGAGCCCCCACACCCAGGCAGGTGCCCCTGCATCCAGGCAGGTGCCCCCCCCAGGCAAGTGCCCAGCACCCTGACAGAGGCCATTTGCCCCAGGAAGCTACTGCCATCTGTCACGGGCGTGGAGAGAGTGCACCCGGGGCTCTGCAGCTGAGGGCTGGGGGCCGCGGAGACGGAGGGGGGTCTTACTGGATGAGGGAGTAGTACTGCTGGGTCAGCTCACTCCACTCGGCCTCGGAGAGGTCCTCCATGCCACTCTCCAACTCATCGATGTCCTTGTGCTCCAGCTGCCCCAGGTAAGCCTGGCACACCTTGCAGGCCATGTCCACCAGCTGCCCCGAGAGGTCCTTGAGCTTCTCGTCGGCATTCTCAGGATCTGGAACCCAAGCACCCAGACATGTGCGCCCACACTCAGACAGGTGCCTGAGCCCCAGACAGGTGCCCCGATGCCCAGGCAGGTGCCTCGACACCCAGACAGGTGCACCCACACTCAGACAGGTGTTCTGAGCTCTAGACAGGTGGCCCGATGCTCAGACAGGTGCCCTGATGCCCAGCCAGGTGTCCCTACACTCAGACAGGTGCCTGAGCCCCAGACAGGTGCCCCGATGCCCAGGCAGGTGCCTCGACACCTAGACAGGTGCACTCACACTCAGACAGGTGCCTGAGCCCCAGACAGGTGCCCCGATGCCCAGGCAGGTGCCTCAACACCCAGACAGGTGCACCCACACTCAGACAGGTGTTCTGAGCTCCAGACAGGTGGCCCGATGCTCAGACAGGTGCCCTGATGCCCAGCCAGGTGTCCCTACACTCAGGCAGGTGCCCCAAGCATCAGGTAGGTGCCTTGACACCCAGGCAGGTGCACCTTTGCACCTGTTCTGTGCACCATCTCCCGTAAGCACACGCCCTGCGGCCACACTTGACCTTCTGGCAGCAAAGAGAGAGGACTTGCAAACGCTCATAGAAACTGCTGCCACGAGCACTGGGCTGCTTAAGCACCACCCTGTCACTACAGGGCTTCTCTGAGCAAGCACACAGGTGACCTCGGTGGCTCCCTGTGCCTGAGCCTTACACGTCACCTCACCCCCTCTGGACCCCACAGCTCGGGCACTGCTGAGTCTCAGGAAGTACAGGGTGGAAGAAACCTCAAACAGCCTCAGGAAGCGGGTGTGAGTGAGAACAACCTCCCTCCCGCCCTGCCACCTCGCTGTGGAGGGGCTGCTGGTGTAAAAGCACCTCGAGGTGGGCAGGGGATGGTGCTGAGGGGCAGCGTGGGAGAACACAGACCCAGCCGGGCTCACCTGCAGGAAAGGGTGCTGGGTTTACATGGCAGCTGTAGAGGCCACTGTAGGCATTTACAGTTTTTATTGAGGTGACACAGAATTAACTTTTTTTTTTTTTTTTGCGGTACCGGGGGTTGAACCCAGGGGCGTTCTACCTCCGCGCTACGCCCCTGGCCCTATTGTTTTATACTTTATTTTGAAACCGGGTCTCACGAAGTTGCGGAGGGCCTCACTAAGTAGAGAGAGAGAGAGAGAGAGAGAGAGAGAGAGAGAGAGAGAAACAGAGAGAGAGAGGGAGAGGGAGAGAGAGAGAGAGCTGAGGCTGGCCGCGAACCCGGATCCTCCAGTCTCCGCCTCCCAAAGTACTGGGATTACAAGTGTGCGCCACCACGCCCGGCTAGAATTAACTATTTTAAAGTGAACGATAGCACTTCCAGATTCAATATGGGAGGAGCTGAACAAACGGGAAAATCCACAACTCTTCTCTACCATCAGAGAACTGAAGCCAAAGGCAAGAGGATTACCCCCAAAACTCAAGAGACAGGTGGCAATGTGGAGAATCACAGCTGACCAGAGTAGAGACCGCCACAGAAGTGGACCAGGGTAGGAAAGCCGGGTCGCATGGATGAACTGCTGGAGGCAGCTCCTCAAAAGGCAGAAAAAGAGAGGAAGAAAAAGCAGAAATGAAGAACAAGTGCAGGGAGGCTGAGACAGGAGGATCACAGGTTCAAGGCCAGCCTCAGGTACTTAGTGAGGACCCTCCACAACTTAGTGAGACCCTGTTTCAAACATAAAGAATAAAAAATTGGGCTGGGGGTGTAGCTCAGAGGTAGAATGCCCCTGGGTTCAATCCTCAGTACCGCAAAAAAAAAAAAAAAAAAAGAACAAGTGCAGCACACAGAAAAAGAACAAACAAGGTAGAAATGAATCCGATGGTATCAATGATCACTCTGAAGCCAATGGCCTAAATATATCAATTAAAAGACAGATCTCTAGAGTGGATTAAACAATAAGACTCAATATGTTTTCTTGAAGAAACCTACTTTAAATATAAAGATATGTTAAACTGGGCGTGGTGGCGCACGCTTATAATTCTAGTACTTGGGAGGCTAAGACAGGAGGATCCCAGGTTTGAGGACAGCCGCAGCAAGTAGTGAGACTCTCATCAGCCTAGCAAGACCCTATTTCAAAATAATAATAAAATAGGGCTGGGGGTATAGCTTGGAGGTAGAATGCCCCCGGGTTCAATTCCCAGTACCACACACACAAAAATAAATATAAAGATATGTTAGGTTAAAAGTAAAGAGATGGAGAGCCGGGCATGGTGGCACATGCTTATAATCCCAGTACTTGGGAGACTGAAACAGGAGGATTGCAGGTTTGCAGCCAGCCTCAGCTACTTAGTGAGGCCCTCTGCAACTTAATGAGACCCTGTTTCAAAACAAAGAATAAAAAATAGGGCTGGGGGTGTAGCTCGGAGGTAGAATGCCCCTGAGTTCAATCCCCAGTACCGCAAAAAAAAAAAAAAAAGTAAAGAGATGGAGAAAGATACACCTTGCTGTATCAACCAAAAGAAAGGTAAAGTAGCTATATTAATTTCAGACAAGCAGACTTCAGAGCAAGGAAAATTACCAGGGATAAAAAGAGCATGAAAAAGGAGACAATTCTCCAGAAACACATACCAACCCTCAACACCCAACATCAGAACTTCAAAACACACGAGCAAAACACTGATAGAACTTCAAAGACAAGATATATGTCTACTCTCACAGTCGGAGATTTCAACACCTCTGTATCGGAAGTGGAGGGATCCAGCGGGCAGAAACAAGGTAGGGACACAGGCAGTGGGAGTCCACAGTACCATCATCAGCTGGACACAATGACATCTACACAATACTTCACTCAACATACACACGGAAAACTTACCAAGAAAGAATGTGGCCTAGCCAAAAAACACACGTTAACCAATTTAAAAGAATAGCTGGGCGTGGTGGCCCACGTCTGTAATTCCAGTAGTTGGGAGGCTGAGACCAGGTTCAAGGCCAGTCTCAGCAACTTAGTGAGACCCTGTTTCAAAATAAAAAATATAAAAATGGTTGGGGGGGCGGTATAGCTCGGAAGTAGAATGCCCTTGGGTTCAGTCCCCAGAACCAAAAAAAAAAAAAAAAAAAAAAATGTCAACACTCCAGTCTCTATCCTTTAGCCATCCCAGCAAAGGCAGCGGTGGAGAAAACCTATGAACCTTCTGCACAATTTTGTGCAGAAGCTAAAACTGCTCTAAAAAAAAACCAAACTGTATTAAAGTGAACCACAACAAAAACATAAACGAGGGTGGCCTGCCTATGTCCCTGCACCATACAGGAGCGCCACTGCTGGGTCCTCTTCTACGTTCCCTTTAGAGACCCAAGGGCAGCACAGTGACCACCGCAGGGCACTGTCCACGGGACAGGACTCAGTGCAACCCAGGATGAGGGTGTCTCAGGGCCGTGCAACACCAGACACTCTATAAATGGGATGGTATGCCGGGCGTGGTGGCGCACGCTTGTAATCCCAGTACTTGGGAGGCGGAGACCGGAGGATCTGGGTTCACGGCCAGCCTCAGCTACTTAGTGAGGCCCTCCACAACTTTGTGAGATCCGGTTTCAAAATAAAGGATAAAAAAATAGGGCCAGGGGTGTAGCTCGGAGGTAAAAAGTCCCTGGGTTCAATCCCTGGTACCGCAAATAAATAAATAAATAAATAAATAAATAAATAAATGGGACGGTTATGACGTCTGGGCCCACGGTCAGGACAGGAGTGGGTTTGCCGTGAGATACACAAGATGAACCAGGTGCCTCCCCCCAGGGCTCCTCAGACCGACCCCAGCACGCATGGCCAGTCTCACCTTTCCTGCTGCCAGGGTCGCCGTGCCTGGCCTCCTCTCTCCTCCTGAATTTGCTTCTGTTGCAGCTCTGGTGGTTGACCACCCACTTGAGGATGCTGAAAGCCATCGTGCGCCGGAAGTCGTCTGGGGGGACACAGAGGCTCACCTCTGCCGCTCCGGGCCGGGGGACAGGGCAGGATAGAGAGCTCCCATCCCCTCAGCCAGGTTGTCCCAGCCTTGCAGGGGCCTCCTCACCCTCCAGCCACGGGAAACACCCTGTCCCCGTCTATTCCTCCCTCCCAGCCGCTGGCCCTCTGTCCTCAGCCCTGTCCCTCTAGAAGCCCTGTCTCAAAGGAACAGAGGGCTCTCTCTAGAAGCCCCTCTGCTACAGCACTGGGACACTCTGAGGTCTCCACTGTCCCCATCTCAGGGGCCTCTCTGCACCCCCAGCCCTCAGGTGGAGAGGCCCTCTTGCTCAGGGTCTTGCCTGCCCCACCCAGCACAGAAGCAGAACATAGCTATGGGTCCTGCAGCCCAGCCTGGCTCTGAGCGGCATGGCGGTCACACTGCCCAGGGACTGGGGCAGGCAGCGCTGCTCTGAGCTGGCCCTGAAGCCTCTGCCCTCAGAGCCAAGCTGTGGACACCCAGCTCTGCAGCTTCTGTGTACCTGCAATGCCTCCTCCCTCCTGCCTTCCTGACATTGCCCTGGAAGTTTCTCGACTGGCCCATGCTAGGTGGACCAGGGGTCCTGACCTGGCCAGGTGTGGGGCTGGCAACTTACCCAGGAACTCTTGCTTCTCGCTCTCAGTGCAGAGGCTGTAGCAGCGCGGGAAGAAGGAGTTGGGGTTCGCCTGGACGTACCACGGCAGGCTCCGCATGTTCACACACAGCCCGATCTCCAGAGACAGCAGCACGTCAGGGGAGCAGTGGGCAGCCGGGCCACACCACACCCGTGAGGCCAGGACAGGCTGTCCGCCTGGGACCCATCTTTGGCTTGGCTGTGCCCTGAGGAGGGGGTCTTCTGTGGCCCCGGGGACCACCCAGAGATGGAGGGAGAGACACGGGGGAGCCCTGGGGTTGTGGGTAGGTTGGGCAGGAGTGGGGAGTCTGGGGGAGCAGCCTGAGGTGGCCGCCCCACCCGCCTGGCCAGACCCCACCCTCTCCCACCTTGGTGGTGAAGGACGCTGTCTTCCCGTAATGGTTCAGCATCTGGTCACCGGTCAGGCTGTGGTAGTCAACCACGTCCCTTTTGATAGTCCAGAGGAGGTAAGGCATCTCGTTCTTTACCAACCTGGACTGGCAAGAAGAAACCTCTCTCAACACCAATGTTCAGGCAGGTTACCGTGAGAGCAGTGGGGACCAGACTTCAAACTGCAGCCTGACAGCTGTGACCAAGTCCCCCATCACAGCTGGGGGCCGCATGCTCGCAACAGCAGCGTGGCTGCACGGGGCTCCTGCTCCCCAGAAGCCACCTGACTCCTTCCCCCCACCCCCGCTGCAGGCCAAGCACGTGGCCTGAGCTGCCCTCCCCTGGGCATCTTCCTGGGGCTCAGGGATGTGCCACCTGCTGTGGTGGGTGAACGTGATGCTGGTGAGGGAGCAGTCTGGAGGGAAGCTCCCTTCCCCTGCATACTCCCTCCCTGAGCCCCACTCTGGGAGCCACAGACATCTTGACCTTGACATTTCCTGTCTATCAGCAGCAACACTTGCCCAAAAATTCTAACCATATAAAGAGACATAAAGAAAGGAAAGCGCTCTCCCAAATCCCAGCCCAGAGGTGATGGCCCCTCACCTTGCCTCGCCTCGCTTCGTCTGGGTGAGGGCTCTGGGCCAGTCGCTGCAGTCACTGCATGCGGCTGAGCAGGATCCCACACAGGCTGCACGCCTGGCGCCCGTGCTCCTACCCTGCCGTGTGGCGCCCTCCAGCACTCCGCAGGACTGGACCCCAGCACTCTGCCCTTGTCCGACACCTGGCCTCCTTCCCCACCCTTAGCGTGACGTCAAGGGCTTCTGTTGGCGCTTTCAGGTGGACGCCTCATGTTTAAAGCACGTGACAAATTCTCTTAGAAGCGTAGAAGTTCAAAGAGGGGTGCAATAACCCTCATTTCCTAGGCTGGGCTCCATCAGCAACTGACACCCCCCAGACCACCACTGCCTGTGTCCTTCCTCCCATGTGCGATGGCTAGAACGTGGTGCCCCACAAAACCACACTGACAGCCTGGCCCCCGAGGTGATGGTTTCAGGGGAGGCCTTTGAGAGGTGATGAGGTCATAAGGGTGGGACCCCATGAGTGCTCCGGGGCCTGCCCTTTTCATAAAAGGGACTGCAAGAAGACCCTCACCCTCTTTCCACCATGCGAGGACACAGTGAGGAATCAGCCCCCTAAAAACCAGGAAGAGAGCACCTGTCCCAGACGTCCGGCCTCCAGAACCCTGCGAACCACACTTGGCTTAGAAAGTCACTGGTCCGGGTGTTTGCTACAGCGGCCTGAGTCCAGAGCCCGCTTCCCCTCCTCGCAGTACGCAGAAGCACTGCCAAGGAGTGCACGCCGAGGTCCAAACGCGCCCCGAAAAGCACGTGCTGGACACTCAATCCCCAGGGCGCCAGTTCCGGGAGGTGTTTGGGTCACGACGGGCCCCTCTCATGAAGGGATTAACCCCCTGGCCAAAGAGCTTGAGCCTGTGAATCCTCCCCCCTCCACCGTGAATCCTCTCCCCCCTGCCCTTCTGCCACGGGTGATGTGGCCAGAAGACCCCCCAGATGTCGCCCCTTGACCTTGGACACCCAGCCTTTCCTACCCTGAGCCAATGCCCTTCTATTGTTTATGTTACTCAGTCTTTGGTATTCTTCTATGGCAGCACAAAAGGGCCGACGACAGCTCACACGCGAGAGAAAGCTGTCACCTCGTGAACTTGGGACAACGTGCTCCTTGGCCACTGGTGAGGTGTCTGCCAAGTCTTTGCCCATCTTTCTATTTGTCCTTTTATGATTGATTTGTGAGTTCTTATGTTTATTCTGGGTATTTGATCTTTTTAATTTTTTATTTTACTTTATTATTTTTTTGGTACTGGGGATTAAACCCCGGGGTGTTCTATATCCGAGCTACACCCCCGGCCCTGTCTGTTTTATTTTTTGTTTTGAAACAGGGTCTCGCTACATTGCTAAGGCTGGCCTTGAACCTGTAATCCTCCTGTCTCAACCTCCCAAGTACTGGGATTATAGGCATGCGCCACCATGCCCAGCTTAGATATTTGATCTATTGAATTATATGTACTGCAAATATCTCCTCCCACTTTGTGGCTGACTGTTTTGTCCTCTTATAGAAGTGGGGGCAGAATCCCAGAGAAGTCAGGCTGGGGGCGAGGCTGGGGGTGCAGCCACAGCATGCAGGGGTATTACCAGAGACTCCATCCAGCTCACCGGGTGCGTCCCATCTGCCCCTCACCTTGCAGTGAATTGACCAGCCTGCTGCCCCCCGCCCCGGGCCACTCAGCACCTGTTGGTCTTCTGCATTCATGCAGGAGGACATATTGGGCAGCCTGTGTGGCCCTCCGTGGGGTGCAGGGCCAGGGCTGGGGTCAGGGGAGCTGGATGCTCCGGGGCCTGCCCTCTAGAACACCTGGCACTGCCACTGCCTGGTCAAGCAGCCTGCTGTGACTCTGGGCTGTTGTCACGTCTCAGGACACAGGCCAGAGTGCGCCAGGAGAGACAACGGTGAGGAGCCCTGGAGAGGCCATGGCCCGGAAGCCAGCCTGCGCGGGGACCTACCATCACATTGTGGATGTCTTCTGATTTCTCTAAGGTCGCTTCTTGAATTTCTTTGCCTTCAATGAATTTCTTCTCTGCAAACAAAACCCAGGAGAGAGACGCTGGTGCCAGCTCAGCCCAGACGCCTTGCCAGGCTGCCTATGGCAGGGGTCAGCGCAACAGACGGAACGGCAGCCTGTCTATCCCCAGGCTCGGCACCCCACCTGTGGCCGTGCCAGGGCTAGTGCCCTGGGGAACCTGGAGGCCCAGACATCTCTGGGGTGAGGGGCAGTGAAGGCAGCTGGGGTCAGCGTGATGGAGAGTGAAGTATGGTGTGGTGGAGGCCCCTATGGGCCACAGGGATGGGAGGAGATGGTCTCCATGGCTGTGGGACCTGTCCAGTGCAGACACACCCGGCAGAGCAGGCATGGCAGCCTGAGGGGCAGCCTGCAGAGCTGGGGCTAGAGGAGAGAGGCTGGGGCTGGGCGTGGACACAGGGTGCCAAGAAATGACCAGTACCCGGGTTGGCTTGCCCAGAGTACAGACGCCTGGGGTGAGGGAGGCTGGGAGAGCGGGGAGGACATGAAGTTAAACTCCAGCAGGTGTGGACATTGCCACATGCAGGTCAGCTGACTCCCCAGCCCTGCGACAGGCAAGTGTCCTAGACAGAAGGACACGGGTCTCCCATACTCTACCAGTGGCCCCATCTGTATCGTCTTCGATGTTGGAAAAGATCCTGGGCAGGAAGTGGAACTTCTTCTCCACCCAGCCCTTCTTCCGCAGAGCAGCCCGGACCACCGGGTAGTGTCCATAGATAGAGAAAATCTTCTTTTCCTACAATGGCACAGCGGGTTTTAACAGGAGCATTGAAGATCACGGGGAGTCTTCCCCCGTAGGGGGAGTTTTCGGAGCAGAACAAGAGACCACACAGTGGGAAGAAAGCAGGTGCTACTCAGAGATCACAGAATGCCTGAAGCGGGCAGCCAGGTGTGTGCGCACATGTGCGTGTGTGCATGTGTGTGTGTGTGTGTGTGTGTGTGTGTGTGTGTGCATGCGCACACGCAGGGTGGGGCTCACTGATGGGTTTGGATGCAGCCTGTCCCTCCCCCCAGGGATCATGTGCTGGAGGCTCCGTCCCCAGGGTGTGGTATTAAGAGGTGGAGGGATCTTTACAAGGTGGGCCTGCTGGGTCCCAAGACAGGATCCTGGGACTGCCCTGGGAAGGGATTAAGGCTGGCCTCAGGTGTGAGTTAGCTCTGAGAGTGAGTTGGTAGGAATGAGGGAGCCTGACCCCTGACTCTCTGGCTTCCTCTCCCTCCTGTATGCCCTCGCCATGATGCTGTGTGGCATGAAGGGACACAGCGAGGGGCCCTCACCAGAGGCCAGACAGGGCCGCGAGCTTGGGCTTTCAGCCTCCAGTGCTGTCGGGCAAATAAACTTCTCTTCTTAATAAAGTACATGCCTCCAGTATTTTTTTTTTTTTTTGCGGTACCAGGGATTGAACCCAGGGGTGTTCTACCTCCGCGGTACACCCCCGGCCCTATTTTTTTTTATACTTTATTTTGAAACCAGGTCTCACAAAGTTGCGGAGGGCCTCACTAGGTAGAGAAAGAGAGAGAGACAGGGAGAAAGAGAGAGAGCTGAGGCTGGCCGCGAACCCGGATCCTCCGGTCTCCGCCTCCCAAAGTACTGCGATTACAAGTGTGCACCACCACGCCCGGCTCAGTATTTTGTTATAGCAATAGAAAGCAAAAAGACAGTCCTGTGGGCACCCTGAACCAAGTTTCTGGGAAAAGGCAGAGGACGTGGTCTGAACTCCAGTGATGGACAAGTCAGCAACAGGTGCATGGTCTTCAGGGGTCAGGCAGGAGGAGGTGCTCCGAGTCCCTGGGTCCTCAGCAGACAGACACACCCAGGTGACCCTCTAAGGTGCCCTGCAGAACATCCTCCCCTGGAGTGCAGGTGGAGCCTGTGACCACCCTTCCACAAGAGGGGGCTGCAGTAGGAGGGCAGGACGTCACCCCTGACTGCTGATGTCATTTGGCAAGGACTCTGCAGGTGTAATTAAGGTCCTTAATCAGTTGGCTCTGGATTAAGGAAATGTCCAGCTGTCATGAGGGCCTGACTTAGCAGGGGAGCCCTTTAACAGACTCAGAGCTGCAGAGCTGTCCACTTTCACTGCTGCTGTGGACAGGAGGGGACTTCTGCTGAGTCCTGAGGGAGCTCCGGAGATGACCCTGAGCATGCACGCAGCCTGATGCCGCCTCGAGACCCTGAGCAGACACACCGCCAAGCTGCGCCAGATTCCCAACCCGAGACCGCGGGATGTCCATTGGGTGCCGTTGCACACAGCTGAGTTCCTGGTAACTCATTACACAGCACAGACAACTAACACAGGATCCCAAGGGGACCTGTGTGTCACACCCAGGAACACACACCTGAGAGCCGTGGCCAGAAGCCTGAGCTGAGTCCAGCACCCACACAAGATCAAGCCCGAGAAGTGGCTGTGTGTGTGGACAAGGTACGTGGAGGAACCTGACTACCAAACTGGGCTGAGCTGGTGAGAGGCCCCACAGGACTTCCTGGCCACCCTCACACCCTGCTTAGTTGAATAACTTCAGAAAACAGAGCTGGTCATGGTGGCACACACCTGTAATCCCAGTACTTGGGAGGCTGAGACAGGAGGATCCCAGGTTTGCAGACAGCCTCAGCAACATAGAGAGACTCTCAGCAACCTAACAAGACCCTGTTTCCAAACAAAAAATAAAAAGGGCTGAGGTAGCTCAGAAAAAAGTAGCTCAGAAGTAGAATGCCAGCTGGGCGTGGTGGCACACGCTTGTAATCCCAGTACTTTGGGAGGCGGAGACCAGAGGATCCGGGTTCGCGGCCAGCCTCAGTTCTCTCTCTCTCTCTCTCTCCCTGTCTCTTTCTCTCTCTCTCTCCTTAGTGAGGCCCTCCGTAACTTCGTGAGACCCAGTTTCAAAATAAAGTATAAAAAAT
>PVJS01059577.1:0-11470 GCA_004027185.1 Glis glis
CCAGTTTCGGGGTGCCACCTCATTCCCAGGATATCCTGTATAAGCATGAGTCCTTGCTATGATGATAAAGAAAGAGATTTTGTTTGTAATTCTTGTAAATCATCTGCCAACACAGTTGATCCTGAAAACATCCTAATGCCTGACCACATTACTCAAAATTCTACCAGAGTTTAGTGACAGGAAGGCAAAGGAAATATCCGGGAATATGGGAGGACAAACGTTAGGCCTTCAGCCTTCTGCTGGCCTCTGATTGAGACCCTCTTCACAGTGGCCTCCTTCAGAAAGCTTATGAGAAAAGAAGAATGCCAAGCCTCCTGAACCAGAATTTCCATTTCCATAGCAACTCTGAGTATTGCTGTGCACATTAATGTTTGTGAAGCACTGCTCTAACTCTTGTGATGGTCCTATGTCCTGAATGTTTCTATACCTCCAAAATTAATATGTGAGGATTGTAACACCTAATGCGAGGGTGTTAGCAGGTGGACCTTTGGGAGGCGATTCTGTCATGAGGGCGGAGCCTCAGGGATGGATGGGGTTAGTACTCTTAGAAAAGAGACTTTCCTTTTTTTTTGCGGTATTGGGGATTGAACCCAGGGGCATTCTACCTCTGAGCTACAGTCCCAGCCCTATCTTTTTGTGGTTGTTCTTTATTTTGAAACAGGGTCTCACTAAGTTGCGGAGGGCCTCACTAAGTAGCTGAGGTTGGCCGCGAACCCGGATCCTCCGGTCTCAGCCTCCCAAGTACTGGGATTCCAAGTGTGCGCCACCACGCCCGTCTTAATGCCATCATTTTCTTAATGTGCATCATGTGAAGAGCCTATGATTGAGTATGCATGCACACACGATTGTTTACTCCACCCCCAATTACCTTTCCTACTCCTTCTATCACCCTGCCCTGGGCGCTTGGATTCCACTGAAGGAAGATTTAAAAAAAATTAAGTTTCCGGGTGTGGCAGTGTACACCTCTCATCCCAGTCCTTCCTTAGGAGGCTGAGACAGGAGGATCACAGGTTGGAAGCCAGCCTCAGCAACTTAGCAAAGAGACCCTCAGCAACTTAGCAAGACCCTGTTTCAAAATAAAAAGGACTAGGGGTGTGGCTCAGAGGTAAAATGCCCCTGGATTCCATCCCCAGTACTATAAAAAACTGAAAACGAAATAAAAGAAAAAAGTAAATTCACAAAACAGCAATACCGCAGAGTATGTAAAATATATGGGGATTTAGAAAGATCAAGGACAGAGAGTTCTGCCAGATTAGATGGAGTAGCCAGGGATAGGCTTAATAAGAGGACCGCCATATGATCTAGCCATCCCACTACTGAAGACAGACATGTATATAGGTATCCACATACACACATACACATATAATATACACACATTTCCTTGGCTAAATATATCAAGGACATGAAATCAGGATATCAAAGAGATATCTTCCTTTCCACATTGACTGCATCATGATTTCTAATAGCCAAGATGTGGGATGTGGAATCGACCAAGGTGTCCATCCACTGATGAACAGATCATGGAAATGTGGTAGATATAGACAATGGAGTATTATTCAGTCATAAAGAAGAATGAAAGTCTGCCATTTGTGGCAGCATGTTTATGTCGAGCTGGAGGACATTATGTTAAGTGAAATAAGCCAGTTGGAGAAAGACAAATACCACAGGTTTCTCACTCATCTATAAAGGCTAAAAAAGTTGATTTTGTAGAGGTAGAGAGTCGAATAGTGGGTATCAGAGGCTGGGAAGGGTGTGGGGTGAATAAGAAGAAGGTTGTTGTTGGGTTTAAAAATATAGCCAGGTGTGGTGGCGCACGCTTGTAATCCCAGTACTTTGGGAGGCAGAGATTGGAGGATCCGGGTTCGCGGCCAGCCTCAGCTCGCTCTCTCTCTCTCTCCCTGTCTCTCTCTCTCTCTTTACTTAGTGAGGCCCTCCGCAACTTCGTGAGACCCGGTTTCAAAATAAAGTATAAAAAATAGAGCCGGGGGTGTGGTGCGGAGGTAGAACGCCCCTGGGTTCAATCCCCGGTACCGCAAAAAAAAAAAATATATATATATATAGTTAAATAAGGGGAATAAGTTCTAGTGCTCTATAGCATAGTCAAGTGACTACAGTTAACAATAATTTATTCTATATTTCCAAATAGCTAGAAGAAAGGATCTGGAATATTCCCAGAGAAACAGTAAGTGTGGGAGGTGATGGGTCTGTTAACTGCCCTGATTTGATCATTCCTCATTTTTTTATACATGTATCAAAATACCACACCGTATCCCATAAATAGGTACAAATTGTCATGTGTTAACTAAAAATATAATTTTAAAAAGGAAAAGGTGACTGTTGAGGGAAGTATTCCTGTTTTGTCTGAGGGAATAACAGCACACATCTCTTCCTAGGTAGACCAGAAGACAGTGCGCAAACCTTATTATGTCTGTATTAGACATTGATAATCTGTGGCAACAGGGTCAGGGGTTGACCATCACTTCCCTTCACATTGTCTAAATCTACGTAATATTATAATAGGATGTATAAAAAGATTATAGAAAAATATATAATATAATCTATAACCATACAATATAATCTATGTCATATTATAATAGGATGTATAAGAAGATTATAGAAAAAATATCTTTTTTTTAAGATAGAAAGACCATGAATGTGTAAGTGAGAGACTGATGTAACAAGTAATAGCAAGAAAAATCTATCAAGTCACAAAGTAATTTTACTTGTCAATTCAACATTTCATGAAGTACGTCAGATTCCAGCACCAAGATGGTATTAAAAATCAATGCATTTGTGCTCTGATTCAGGCGGAATTTTTATCACTCTCAACCCATTACCTTCTGCTGTACCAAAACATACACTTGCTGTATCACCTGAAGCTTGCCAATGATTCATGAGAAAGGACAGAGAGAGAAAAAAGTGCCGAGCTTTTTCTAAGAAAGCGCACCCTAGTCGAGTGCAATGGCACACGCCTGTTATCCCAGTACTTGGTAGGCTGAGACAGGAGGATCTCAGGTTCGAGACCAGCCTCAGAAACTTAGCGAGACTCTCAGCAACCTAGTGAAACCCTGTTTGAAGACAAAAATAATTTAAAAAGGGCTTGGGGGTGTAGCTTGGAGGAAGAATACCTCTGAATTGAATCTCCAGTACAGAAAAGAAAAGAAAAGGAAAGGAAAGAAAAAAAAAAGAAAAGAAAAGAAAAGAAAAGAAAAGAAAAGAAAAGAAAAAAAAGAAAAGAAAAGAGAGCCCTTTCCAATTCACAAATAGTCAAAGCTTTGCCTTCACCAGCACATTGTTTTTTGGAAATCAGTCAACCAAAATATTTCCCACTGATGATAAGTTCTCGATCAACCAATTTTCAAATGTGTTTGGACAGAAATCCATGAAAACAAAATGGAAGAAACAGAATGGAACATTAGATTGAAAAGTTGAGAGAGCTGGGTATTAGAATTTGTTCCCAGTGGCACGCAGGATAACCTTGGGTAGATGCGTACATCACACCAAGTCTTTCCGCCCACTTCTTCCTTGTTAAGTTATAAAAGGACTGTGATAACACCTGTCTTACCTGATTTACAGAAGGACTACTGAAGGATGGAACGAGAGACTACATGTAAAAATGTCTTACATACACTGCAAAGTATTAACTCCCTAATTTAAGGAAGTATTATTGTTACTAAACCGCATCCACGACTTGTTTCACATAATCAACAGGAGACCTGAATATCAGGAGCGATTTTGCCAACCAAGTACAAGGAGTGTCTGAAGGAGACTGGTGGACCTGTTCATCAAACACCTAATTTACTGAGCACCGATCATCTATCAGGTCTGAGATGAGGCACAGGATCATAAGACGATGGTTTCTTATTCGCATCAAGTGTCTAAATCAGTACTTGTTGATTTTCTCAACCAGGAAAATGTGGCTCCATTACCTTAATCAGGTCTTCCCTGGAGGAAAAATTGGAGACCAAGTAATTTTCTCTGGTTCTGGTATTGGTGATGGATACGTGCAGTCGGTTCTGGGCCAGCTCGTGGGCGTTAGAAGGAAGAATCGACTCCATCCCGCATCTACAGAAGAAAAGGGCAGGCTGCATTATTCACCTTTAATTATTGAACGCCTTGTTAATATTTTAGGAGCGTGAGTGCTGAGCTTGCCACAGTTTGTACCGACAGTCTTTAGCACTCTATCTTCATATACTTTGGGGGGAAGAGTGGGGATGCACTATGTAGACACATACCTCAATCGGGCCATGAAGTCATAACCGGGGGTCACTGCCCCGAAAGACTGCCTTCTTGTTTCTTCAGCAAAGTTGTAGGTAAACTGGTTACACTCCTGAAAAAGAAAATTAATAACTGACCCTATGTGTCATCAAATGAAATTCAGCTGAGCATGGTGGCACATGCCTGTAATCCCAGTACTTGGGAGGTTGAGACAGAAGGACTGCAGGTTCAAGGCCAGCCTCAGCAACTCAGTGAGATCGTGTTTCAAAATAAAAAATAAAATAGGGCTGGGGTATAGCCCAGAGGTAAAACACTCCTGAGTTCAATTCCCAGTACCATTAAAAAAAAAAAAAGCTGGGTGTGGTAGTGCATGTCTGTCATCCCAGTCCTTAGGAGGCTGAGGCAGGAGGATCACAGGTTCGCGGCCAGGCTCAGCAACTTAGCAAAGAGCCCCTCAGCAACTTAACGAGACCCTGTTTCAAAATAAAAAATAAAACAGGGCTGTTGATGTAGCTCAGAGATAGAATGCCCCTGGATTCAATTCTCAGTATAAAACAAGAGAGGAGGAGGAGGAGGAGGAGGAGGAGGGGGAGGAGGAGGAGGAGGGAGGAGGGAAGAGGAGGGAGGAGAAGAAATTCATCCTAGTTCCAAATCCCTGTACCCAATCACACAATGTACTGGATTCTCCATGCCCAACAGGACACAAGATGCTACACACCTGCACAGTTGTGCACATCCCGTACCAGGCTGTCTTCTGACCCACTGGTGTTAGTTTAGGAAGTTATGTCCTCACTATCCCAGGCCGGCCTTCTTTCTTTCTTCCTTCCTTTCTTCCTTTCTCTCTTTCTTTCTCTCCTTCCTTCCTTCCTTCCTTCCTCTCTCCCTCACTCCCTCCCTCCCTCCCTTCCTTCCCCATATTAAATGGCCTTTGTCTGCAAATGAAAAATCCTAGGTAGCTGGATTTATTTATTTATTTGCAGTAAATCCAGAGGCAATCTACCTCCTGGTTATACCCCCAGCCCTATTTTTTATTTTGAAACAGGGTCTCACTAATTTGTGGAGGGCCTCACTAAGTAGCTGAGGCTGGCCGCAAACCTGCAATCCTCCTATCTCAGCCTCCCAAGTACTGGGATTAGAAGCGTGCACCACCACACCTGGCTCAGCAGCTGGATTTAAATTCTAATTCGGTCCACTCTTCTTCAGAGCAACACACACAATTAACCTCCTCCCCCAGCCCGATCCTGTGGCATCAGAGGCACTTCAATTACAGCCCTGGAAGGGTGCTGATGGCTACGGAGAGCACCGAGGGCACAAAGAGGGGCAGCGAGGGCCACGTTTCGGCAGGTACTGAGAGCAGAGTCCTTGGAGCTTGGTGTTGAGCACGGGGCTGTGTACATGTCCCCCAGGCGGTGCTCATGTGCGGGCAGGACTGGGACCCACCGAGGTCATCCTTAGTTCACCCTCCCATAACCCAGCAAGGTGGGTATAATCACCCGCCTGACAGATACAGCAACTGAGGCATGGAGAGATGGAGTCTCTCTCCCAGGAGCTCATCAGAAATGAGCATCAGGTGGCACACGCTTGTAATCCCAGTACTTGGGAGGCTGAGACCAGAGGATCTGGGTTCACGGCCAGCCTCAGCTACTTAGTGAGACCCTCTTTCAAAATAAAGAATAAAAAAATAGGGCTGGGGGCGTAGCCTGCAGGTAGAGTGTCCCTGGGTTCAATCCCCAGTACCGCAAAAAAAAAAAAAAGAAAGAAATGAAGGTCAGCGCCTGGGTTGGAGCTCAGGTCTGTCTGCTGTGGAACTTAAGTTCTCTGGAGACGCCACGCGGAGGTTCAAGATCCCGCAGCGTGCATGACCTGGGGTGAGAACGTCGTGACCCTGGAGAGATGGGAGGTGGAAGGCTGGAGCCAGATTTCTCTCAGGCCCTTGGTTGGTCATTTACGGTAAATTTTGCATCTGAACTAACATTCTCATGACTATTAGGTAAACATCTCGGAATGTATGGTAGAGCTTGGCATACCTCTAGCCTCCCCCAACCCAAAAGCTAGGAATGCTACCAGATTACATCTGAAACCTGTACAGCATATTTCCACCCTTTGCTATAGCCCCCACGCATGTGTTTGGTAAATGTATTGATTTATGAACTCCTTTGATCTTTGGCTATAAAAGTTCCTGTAAGCCAGGCGTGGTGGTACACATCTGCAATCCCAGTAGTTGGGAGGCTGAGACAGGAGGAGCGTGGGTTCCAGGCCAGCCTCATCAACTTAGAGAGGCTCTCAGCTACTTAGCAAGACCCCATTTCAAAATAAAAAATAAAATAGGGCTAGGGGTGTAGCTCAGAGGTAGAATGCCCCTGGGATCAATCCCCAGTACCACAGGATGGATGATGGATGGATGGATGGATGGATGGAAGGAAGGGAGGGAGGGAGAGAGGAAGGGAAGAGGAGGGGAGGGGAGGGGAGGGGAAGGGAGGGGGAGGTAACATCTGAAACCTACAGGAAATATCTCCCCCCTTTGCTCTAGCCTGCCTACCTAAAGCCCCCAGTGTATTAACTGAATGTACTGATTTATGAACGCCCTTGTTCTGTGGCTGTAAAAGTTCCTGTGACCTCCTCCCGGATGAAACAGCTCATCCAGGGGAATTGGAATCTGTGTTCTGGGGCCATCATTTGGCCCAGAATAAGCGATTTCCTTATTTTCTTAAAATAGAGTTCTTATTTCATGGCCATGGTATTCATTTATCATTTCATTAATTCAGCAATCTATTGGGCACGACAACATAGTCTCCAATTTGATAAAAAGAAATAAAAACAGGTATTCTGGCCTGAAAACATGATGGCAGCAACTCTGAAATTCAGGTAAATCACGCGATGACTTAATATCACAGAAGTTCAGTTAAAGAAGTGGCTGGAATATTGCCGTATAACCAAATCACATTAAAAGTAAATCACACCGGGTACACTTCTGAATTTGCTGGAGGATTAGAATCCAAGTCCATTGGACTCCAAACCCTGGGGTTTGCCCCAGATAAAGAAATGATTGCAGAAAAGAAGAGGAACTACCCCTCCGTCCCTACCCTCCCAGTAGCCTGCTACTTCCAAAAGGAAATAAAGTTCTGGGGAGAAGCTAGCTTGCAATTCAAAGCATGGGGTTTTGCTAGCTTGGGGTAATTTTCACACCTTATTTATACAATTCCTGACTTAAGGTTCACATCCTGTGTAATTACTCTTCTAGTTCTTGCTGTAAATCAACCATCCGAAGATGAGAAGAAAAGATAAGTGGATTTCTGAAAAATCCAGTTTCCCTCCCATAAGCAGCTCACAAACAGATTTGAGAACGAATTTTTTTTTGTGTGTGTGTGGTACTGGGGATTGAACCCAGGGACATTCTACCTCCGAGCTACACCCCCAGCCCTATTTTTTATTCTTTAGTTTGAAACAGGGTCTCACTAAGTTGCGGAGGGACTCACTAAGTAGCTGAGGCTGGCTGCAAACCTGCGATCCTCCTGTCTCAGCCTCCCAAGTACTGCGATTACAAGCGTGCGCCACCACACCTGGCTGAATTTTTTTTTTCCCCTTGGTGGTACTGGGGATTGAACTCAGGGACATTCTACCTCTGAGCTACATTCCCCAGATCCATTTTTTATTTTGAAACAGGGTCCTATAGAGGGCTGGCCTCAAACCCGCCATCCTCCTGTCTCGGCCTCCCAGGTACTGGGATTGCAGGCGTGCGCCAGAGAAGGAGATTTTGATGTTAAAAATTTTGCACTTTTGCAACTCATTCCTGGACATGAATGTGGTAAACCGTTACCCTGTTATTGTTCAAAGCCACTAGCCTGTGTAGGTAATTAACCAATATTTTCTCCACCCACAGAAACCAGCTCTCACAGTCAGTAAACGCTTGATCACAGTCCAGATAGCAGAAAACAGATTTTAGAAACATAGTGTGCATTCAAGAAAACACCCAGTGATGGCTAGTTTCGTTCCTTTCTGGTTAAACTGCTTGGAATTCAGAGCTTCCACTTGCCGTGAGAATTAAAAACAAATTAAATTCCCATATCATTCCGCTTAATTGAAATTGTATGCTCCCGGTTTCACTGATGTTCCTGTGTGAAAATTGCAGTGAGCAGAGAGGTAGCCACGTGCTCCGGGCTTTGAAAACAGGCAGCGTGCTCTCCTGATCACAGAAAGAAGAAATCGCCTTGGCTTAAAAGAAACAGAGCTGGAATCTTAAGGCTGAATCAAAACTCAAGAGGAAAAGAAGGCATTTTATTTCCTTGTCTTACTGTCACCCCAAATAATCTTCTTTTCCACACCCAGGGCACAGATCCCTAACCGGCCAATTTTCAAAGAAAAGCGTTAACCTTTTGTGTGCCAGGGCAAAGCATGCTTTCTCTGCAGAGTTAACTTAGGGGAGTGGACACTCGGTTGGGCCCCGTCCCAGTTCATTCCTTGATGAGAAACAGACTAGTTACTACTTAATTACCTCTATTTTTTCTGGTGCCGTTAGCAGGACTGAAGCAACCAAGGACCCTGCGGAAGCCCCAGCAAAGGCCTGCACGTCCTTCAGCAGCTTCTTGCCATGTCTGAAAAATGCAGATGCTGCCCCCAAGTGGTAAATGCCCAGAAACCCACAGGCTGCAAAGGACAAATTGATGTGCTTCATTCTAGCTGCAGGATTGGCAGAGCTACAAAAAAAAAAAAAAAATTAAATAAATAAATAAAAAGCTGTAAATTGGTATTGTCTATTCCCCATCCTGTGTCATCTTACACTGTTTATTGTCCCAGGGACTTCTTTTAACATATACTTCTTTAAGTACAGTTGTTTCAATTCATTCTAATTAAACCCAGGCATTTTTTCAAGGAAACATTTTTCCCCCTTCTTACAATGCATAGTCTTATTAATTTATAAAAAATGACCGCACTCTATATTTGTTCAGTACACAGATTATGCAAGCAAATATTTAATTACTTGGCAAGAAACAGATGTATAAATTCCAAGGGAAAACACGTTGGATCTTTTTTCTTGACCTTTTGAAACATTTGGCAGGGGAGGGGTGTTACTATTGCAGAAAGGGAAAATTATTAAAGGCCTCATCAAATTCCAAATGAAGCTGGGCACAGTGGCGCACGCCTGTAATCCCAGTACTTGGGAGGCTGAGACAGAAGAATTGCAGGTTGGAGTCCAGTCTCAGCAATTTAGCGAGACCCTGTTTCAAATTAAAAAATAAAATAGGGATAGAGATGTAGCTCAGAAGTAGAACACCCCTGGGCTCAATCCCCAGTATACACACACACACACACACACACACACACACACACATCCAAATGAATAGCACATTTGCTCTTTGTAAATGCAGCAGTAAATTTAAAATACAGGTTTTCTCCCCCCCCCTCCATTTCTATGGAAAGCATTATTGTTAAAAACACTGATACCCACAGTTAATCAATAATGCAATGTTATTCTTCAACAATGCAATATGGCTCATTCCCAAGTAGCTGAAGACACCTACAGATATCTATTTTTTTTTCCGGTCCTGGGGATTGAACCCAGGGGCACTCTACCTCCGTGCTACACCCCCATATGAGGCATATGGGCAGAATGTCATTTTCTTTTCTTTTTTTAATGTTTTTGGGGATTGAACCCAGAGGCATTCTACCTCTGATCTACACCCCCAGACCTATTTTACTTTTTATCTGGAAACAGGGTCTCGCTAAGGGGCTGAGACTTTCAGCTGAGGCTGACCTTGAACCTGCAATACTCCTGTCTCAGCCTCCCAAGCACTGGGAAGACAGCTGTGCACCCATCCCTAATGTTCCTGATGCCCCAGGCCCGGCCCTCTGCAGGGAGCGGCTCAGCCCCTGCAGGCTGCCCTGGTGTTCACTGAGAGAGAATCGGGCCACTGCTCTATCCAGGGCTGAGCCCAGGTTTGGAGTCCATTTCTGCAGACAAGGGCGAAACGGGGATTGGTGTGATAATTTTTTAAGGGACCCGGCCCGGGGGGAAGGCGCTAACCCTGTCCCCTCCAGCGGCCTGGGGTAGATGGGGCTGGGGCTGCAGCCACATCAGTCCCCAACCGCGACGCACCCCCGCCCCGACCCGCCCGCCATTCCGCTAAGCCCTGTGCTCCATCCTACCAAAGCAAGCCTGAGGCACTTCCGTTTTGACGGGCGACCCCGCTAATCTTTAACCAGAAGGCGGAGCCGGACCGTCACTCAATGCAGCTCCACCTATCAGGGCTGGGCTACGCTCGCCATGCGCCCGCCCACGCTCGCCTCGCGCCCGCCCAAGAAGGACCGGCGCCAGGGCTTGGTGACGCTTCCCCGCGCGCGTCTGTGACGTCATCACGCCGACGCAGAGGGCGGCCTGCCCCGCCCTCCTGTATTTAAACCGCGGGCCTCAACATGGCGGCGCCCGCTCGCCTGGGTGTTCTCGAGCCCGGGTGAGCGACAAGACCTTTTCGTGTACAGACATACTACCTTCGATATCTACAGTTGAGTTTTGATCCCTGTGAGCTCTTCAGCACGACCTGCAGGTCCTCCGTCACCCTGTGAACCCGATGACCTTCAATGACCCGCGGCCGCCGTGCTCCGGAAGTGCTTGCTCCGCTCAGGTCTGTTCCCCGGAAGCGGTTTCTCTCTGTTCCCTCCCTCTCGCGCGCCGAGAAGGTCGGCTTGATTCTAAGGACGGTCCAAGCCGCAGCGTTAAAATACTTTTGTTTTTATTTTGGGTTTTTTTGTTTTGTTTTGTTTTGTTCTGTTTTCCACAGCGTTATCAAAAAAGGCCAGACTATGGCTTTAGGCATGTTTCACATCCTCCGTGCGCTGTGTGCCCTGTGACCTTGGACAGGTTTCTTAATCACTCTGAGCTCCTGGGTGGCTCTGCTGCAGTGCTGGATGATAAACAGGAGTTTGCAGCCACGATGCAGCTCACGCCACATAGAGGCCCTTTAGTAAATACCCCCGCTCTGCCCAGTGTCACCCTAGCTGTGGGCAGACTTGAGAAGCCGCTTCCCTGGTGGCCAAGAGGCCTGACTTCTCTACCCAGAAGGACCCTGACAATTCTTTCTCCAAACAATGTCTTCCTTGTTTGGTCCTAATAACGAGGCTGGAGGAATCTCAGACTTTGTGATTGAAGTTTCCCATTGCAGGATAGATTTTCCCTCATTGAAGTTACAGAAGAGACTATGGGAGATGCAAGAGTGCCTGTCCCTTAAGGAAACCAGAAACAATGGTTAGAACTTAC
>PVJS01059578.1:0-11477 GCA_004027185.1 Glis glis
TAGACTTTTTTCCTATTATTTCATTACTGGGGATCGAGCCCAGGGCCAATCCTACCTCTGAGCCACACCCTCAGCCCCATGTTTTTTCTTCATTTTGAAACAGAGTCTCACTAAGTTGTGGAGGGCCTCACCAAGTACCTGAGGCTGTCCGCAAACCTGCGATCCCCCATGTCTCAAACTCCCAAGTACTGAGATTGCAAGCGCGTGCCACCACGCCCAGCTCTGAGCCTCTAATGAAGAGTCAGGTGCAGCTTTTCTGTAAATATAATGTGTTCTAAAATAAGAAGTACACCTAGAGAACCATAATGCGACACACAGTGTTCAGACAAAGGCATTACAGTTTGAAAAATAGCAAGTAATGTTAACCATACTTACAATAAGACAATCACCTGTGATTTTCTAGCACTGTAAGTAGCTCAGTAAGTAAGGAAGTGCACCAAGGAAGTGCTCCCTACGATGAGATTGGAGGGAAGTTTACAAGATAAAGTTATGACTTTGAAAATGTAAAAGGTTGAAATTATTTAACATGCCTCAGTAGAGGGCCCTGGTGTGTGATTCCGCTACAGAGATGACAGCTACAACAAAGGAAAAACTGTTTCACGGACAGAGTGATTTTGAAAGAACTCTTGAGAGCAGCCAGGGAGCAACAACTACCCTAAACAGCATGTAGAGTGGGAAAGGAAACCTAGAGAAAAGAACAGAGCAAAGTGCAACTTCAACACTGACTCCTAGATGTGGGGTGGGGAGGGGGCTCCACATTGCAGGCACAAAGGTAAGTGTGAAAGTGCCAGCCACTAAATCAGTGCAGCAGACCAGCGAGTCTAACTGCAGGCAGTTACAAAGTCCTTACAGCATTTAAATCCAAACTGGGGTGTTTGCTGCTGTAGCAGTGACTGCTTTGCTACAAAGAACACACAGCAACCGGGTCACATCCAGGCTGCTGCAATAGCCACCAGTAGGCGTCATCCTGCCTTAGGATCCAGCACCTGGTGCACTGACACCCCCCAAATCCGTGGGCCACTTTGCAACTCACAAGGTGGAAGAAAGTCCCTCCATGATCCAGCAGCTTCAGAACCAGCAACTGCCATACCGAAAGCCCAAGCGCCACCTGAATTGCCAGCAAAGGAAACTAGGGAAGGCCTTCCCCCATTCCATACTTGGGATAGCAGCTGCTGAGGCAAATTCCTGGTGTAAACCATGCCTGGATAGGATGCAGCTAAGAAAGGACCCAGCTGTGCCCGACAGGTCCAGGAATGTGGTTACCAGTGGCCCCAATCCATAGCACCAGGAGCATCCTCCCTGAGGGAACTAGGAAAGGTCTTCTAACCCTAACCTCCACTCTTAGGCTTTGGCTGCATGTGCCAAGAGCCTGGCATCACCCATGCATGTTCCTCAGGAGCATGGGGAAATAAAACCCAAATCCCAAACATCCATAAGCAATTTATTAGTAACCAAAACCGTCAGACCTCCTGTTCTCACCCAATGGGAATGAGGAAAGGACTCCTTTGCAGCTCAGAGCTGACCTCAGAGGCTGAGGCAGGAGTATGTGAAAACTGAGGTCAGACTGGGTAACCTACAGAGACCCTGTCTCAGAATTAAACCGAAGAAATTCAACAGACACCACATCGCAGCAGTGTAAGAGACTTCTTAATGTCATAGTCTTTTATCACACAACAATCATACAAAGCTTATGGGGAAAAGCAAGACATTGCTATAAGTACATATATTGCATGCAGTGATCATATCCAATCAATCCCTCTGTCACTTTAGACACCACCCAACCCTAGCACTATTACTATTCCATAGGAATAATTGCTCTACTTGAAGCTCTATGCTTTTTCAGAAAAGTAATTCAACCTTTACTCAGTAGCTACACAGATGATTTCTCAGGCCACAAACAAGAGAAAAAATACAGACTTTCTGGAAAGAGACCATAATCCCATCTCAGAGTGTGGACAGGTAGCTAAGTGTGCTCCCTGTACTTAGGAGGCTGAGATAGGAGGCTCGCAGGTTTGATGCCAGCTTCAGCAACTTGGTGAGACTTTCAGCACTGTTAAAGCCCTGGCTCAGCATCGCTTCATCTCATCCTCCTTAGTCATACAATGAAACTCTCCTCCGTGGCCTGTAAATATAGATGTGAGCTGGGCATGGTGGTGGCGCACACTTAGAAGCCTAGTACTTGGGAGAGTAAGACAGGAGGATCAATTGCAGGTTCAAAGAAAGCCTCAGCAACTGAGGGAGGGTCTGAGGCACCTAGGGAAAACCAGTTTATTAAGAAATAAAATCGGGCGGGGGTGTAATTAAGAGAGAGACTGCCTCCACATTAAATTTTCAGCACCAATAAATAAATAAGTAAATGAATAAGTAAATAAATAAAAAGTGTCCAAGCCCAGCTATGGCATGCATAACTATATTGTGAAATTCTACAGAAATCCTAAAATACCAACAGAGTTCTATCAAGAGATTGCTGAAAGATTCTAATATTGCAAGAGGTTTTTTTCTTCTTTGCGGAATCAGCAAAGGTGATTAGTAATATAAGAACTGCATGAAGTCACCCAAGTCACATGTACAAAGAAATGTATAACATGAACAGCAAACATCGTTTCCACAGAGGTCACTAAGCGGCAGTTCCGTATCTGGTATGCATACTTCATTTGTTATTTGTTTCTCATATACAGAGATATATGTGCATATACAGAGATATATGTGTACAATTTTGGGGGGTAATACTAGAAATTTAACCCTTGGGAACTTTACTGCTAACTGACACACCAGCCCTATTATCATTTTCAAGCAGGGGCTGCTCATTTATTTGCTGAAACTCTCACCAAGTTGCTGAAGCTGGCATCAAACCTGCGAGCCTCCTATCTCAGCCTCCTAAGTACAGGGAGCACACTTAGCTACCTGTCCACATTTGATAGATGAGATGACCAGAGCTCAGCGCTCTACACTGCTCGAGGTCACACTTTAACTAAATGAAAGATCATAGATGCAAACTCAAGCAATGTACACCACCATGTCCAAAATTTGTCCTTTTCTGACACATCAAAAGGAACGGAATGCAGCCAGGTATAGTGGCACACACTTGTAATCATAGTACATGGGAGGTGGAGAAAAGAGGATCACAGGTTCACAGTCAGCCTCAGCTACTTAGTGTGGCACTCTGCAACTCAGGGAGACCCCGTTTAAAAATAAAGAACAAACAATAGGGATGGGGGTGCACCTCCCGAGGTCTAATGTCCCTGGGTTCAATTCCCAGCACCTCAAAAGAAAAGGCAAACATCACATGTTCTCATTAATTTGTACAAACAAACAAGTTTAAGAACATACTCTCAGCAGATTTCTGAGTCCTGCAAAGTTGCTGAGGCTAGCCTCAGGCAGTGATCTTCCTGTCTCAGCCTCCCAAGTCCTGGGATCACAGGGGTGCACCACCACAGCTGGCCTTTTGGAACCTTTTGGATCATGTATGCAAAGCAGTCATTGGAAGATTGTTCATCAAAGGTAAAAACTGTAGTAGCAATTTATCCAAGAAACAAAGAGGAGTTCTGCAGAGAGATACAATGAGTAACAGAGGAGGGAACACTTGCACACATCCTCTGTGGGTCCTGGCACCAAAGCTAGACAAGGATACAGAAAAGATGCAGGCCAATAGCCACAATGAGCAAAGATGCAAAATCTCTCAACCTAACACTACAAAATGCAAGCAAACAGCACATAAAGATATTATAGACCATAATCATGTGGGATTTACCTTAGGAATACAAGGATTGAGTGACAAATACAGAACAGTAAATGTAGAGCATCACATCAACATAGCAATGGATAAAAACTATGTGGCCATCTCAACAGATTTATAAAAATCATACCAGAAAATAGAGCATCCATCATGATGAAAATCCTCAGGAAATGGTATAGAAGGACCTGCTGCAACATAATGAAGTCTATCTAGATTTGAAAAACTCATAGTGAACATTATTCTGAATGGGGAAGAGCCAAAATCATATTCTCTAAGATGACGAACTAGACAAGGGTGTCCACTTTCACCACTTTTGCTTTAATTTTTTTTCATTCTCTTTTCTGTTTGCTTTCATTATGTTCCTTTTTTTTTTTTGGTACTGGGAATTGTACCCAGGGACATTGCACCTCCAAGGTACACCCCCATCTCTATTGTTTATTCTTTATTTGGAACAGGGTGTCACTAAGTTGCGAAGGGCCTCACTTAGTTGGTGAGACTAGATGCAAACCCAGATCCTCCTGTCTCAACCTCCCAAGTACTGGGATTACGGGTGTGCAGCACAATGCCAAGCTTCACCACTTTCTATCAGGTTAGACATGGAGGTCTTATCCAGAGCAGGAACACATTTAAAGTAGTCAACATGCAAAAAATCAGAAGCTTTTTGTGACACAAATAACAACATTACAGAGAAAGAAGTCAAGATACGCGGTCCTATTCCCAATAAAAATAATTTTTTTGCGGTAGCAGGGATTGAACCCAGGGGCAACCTCCAGGCTACACCACCAGCCCTATCTTTTAGTCTTTATTTTGAAACAGGGTCTAACAAAGTTGCAGAGGGCCTCACTAAGTAGCTGAGGCTGTCCACAAACCTGGATCTTCCTGTCTCAGCCTCCCAAGTAATGGAATGACAAGCACGCGCCACCACGCCCGGCTCACCAATCTAACCCTGATCTCCATCTCCCACACTTTTTTTTAAACAGGGTCCCCTAAATTGCTGGCATCCAAACTGTGATACTCTTGTCTCAGCCTCCCAAGTATGGGGATCACAGGTGTATGCCACCAGGAAACCTGTCTTTTTCCTTTCCTTCTTTTTTTTTCCTTTGGTGGGGGGGGTACATGGGATTGAACACAGGGGCATTCTTCCTCCAAGCTGCGCCACCCACCGCGGTTTTTTATTTTTATTTTGAAACAGGGTGTCGCTAGGTTGATGAGAGTCTAACAACTTGTCCAGGCTGTCCACGAACCTGCGATCCTCCTGTCTCAGCCTCACAACTACTGGGATTGTAGGCATGGCAACCACGCCTGGCTGAACATTCTTTCTGTAATTTAAAAGGGGAGTTGTAGACCAAGTGAAGCCAGGCCAGAGCCAATCAGTCCTACCAGCCTCCAGGATGGTGGAGGAGCATGTGTGCAGGGCGACAGGGCACTGGCCAGGATGAATAAAACCCGCGGGCAGTCAGGGCCAGAGTAACACTGAAGACACACCTGGGGATAGAGTGACCACACGCACCGCTGCCAGCAGGGAGCCTGGAGCCCAAGGCCACCTCTGGGCACGCAGTGGGCGCCGATGGCCACCTGGTCCCTTGCGCACCTGCTGGCCTCTGCCCCTCAACTCGCCAAATCTGCGCTCCAGACACAGGGCGAGGGGATGGGGGGCCCGGTGGTGGTGGTGGTGGTGGTGGGTGGTCAAAACACAAAGGATCTGCCACACGCCGCAGCAGCCCTCCCTAGTTCATCTCCACTTAGGGTCGGTGCTTGAAGACAGAGGGTCAGGTTGTCCACATCTACCCAGGTGGCCCCTAAGCGCCCCACCTGTCTCCATGGCTGAAGCCCGGCCGCCTTGTATGCCGACTGCTCGCGAACCCCGCCTCTCCACTCCCTCCCCAGTAAAGCAAACTTTGGTGGGGACCCGCGATGAGGGGCCTCGATGGCGGTAGACCACGCCCACGCTGAGAAGGAGCGTCCCAGGCAGCGCCGCTCTCAGGTGCAGAGTCCCCGTTGTGCTGATCCCGTGGGCCACCCCAGGGGAACAATCAACACCGCCGTTTGCGAGACCGGGTCCCGGGAGCCGTCTATACCTGTGGCTGTCCCCTGGATGCCTGAGACATGCCTGGAGTGCGGGAGCCACAGAGCTGGAGCAGGGAAGGAGGAGCCCGCACGTGGCCAAGCCGGCTGCGCGCCTGCAAGGGGCGGGGGCTCTGTCGCCGGCCCCTCCCTCCTATCCCATCCCTCCCCGCCGGCAAAGTTTGCATTCTCTTTGTCTTTGCAGAACTGAGGATCAATCCCAGGGCCACACACTCTAGGCGAGTGCTGCACCCAGGAGCAGCTGCTTTTTGTTTTCCTTGGTACTGGGGATTTAACCCAGGGGCACTCTACCTTCTGGCAACACCCCCTGCCATTTTCACTTTTTATTTTGAAACAGGGTCTTGTGCAGGGCCTCAACACTTGGGTGACGAATTACCCCGCAATCCCCAGCCACCCTTACTTTGAAAAGTCAGGCTGCGACCCTCTCTGCCATGACTGGAAGACAGAAGATGGCTGTAAGAGCAGATCAGGAGTGGGAGGTGGTGCCTGATACCCTCACTTGGCTCTACCAGTCAGTCTATGAGCCTGCCAGGACTCATCATACCTTTTATTTTTGTGTATTTAATTCCTCACAGAGAGTGTAGGACTCTCATACCCATATGGCTTATATATAACCTTATCTGTCTCCATTTTCCACACTTATGCCCATTTTCGTGCCTTAAACTCTTTCAGTGCACTCTTCATAATTTGTAATTTGTACTTAATCTCCTATATCTTTAACCTCTTCATTAAACATTTCCTTTACCTTCATGCTCTAACCAACACTTGGATGTAGTCTTTTCACACTGGTTTTTGTATAGCTTTCTCAGGAAGTGTTTTTTCCCCCCTCCCATGGCCCTTCTGTTCCTGAAACTTGTTCCTATCTTTTTGAAATAAATGCCTTTGTTTCTCTCTGTTAAGTCAACACTCTCCCTCCTTCCTTCCAAAAAGCCTCCAGCACTGAAGCTTCCCACACCAAATTCTGTCATTTCCTATCGTTGCTTCTGTTATTCGTATGGTGGTCAGTCTCTCAAATTCTTGAATATTTAAACAGCCTTCACTATTACTGTCTCTAGCATTACAAATGTAAAATTTGATGATTTTGATATTCATGTGGATTAAGTAAATGAACTTTTCAGTTCACTGCTGTGTTGCCTCAATGTTCGACTTTCCTTCATTTACTTTATTTTTTACTGTCAAACAGCTAACCACTCTCAAGCACTATCTTTTCTTTTCTTTTCCATCATTTTACTATAAAATGTTTTCAAAGATGCAGAAAAAATTTACAATTTTACAGTTGGGCATACTATACTAACCATGTGGATTCTATCACTAATATGTTGTTACACTTGCTTTACTGCATTATCTATGTGTCTATGTGTCTTCTATCCATCTTTCCCTCTCTCCATCATCAGTCTATCTTACTTTAGGTGCATTTCAAAGTAAACTTTAGCTATCAGTAAACTTCTCTCCCTTTATATCTCAGAATTAATATCATGCATTACATTTTAACATTTCTTTAAAATAATAATTCTCTCTGATATATAAGCATTAGTATAATTATTTTACTATATTACATTATAAACTTTTAATTATTATATATAGTATTTGTAGAATTATATGCATATTATATATGTAATATGCATTATTTCTGAGGTATACATATACACACACATACACATATACATATAAAATTATAGTTATGCCTATTTGCCACTGAAATATGATCCCCTTGAAGGCATATACAAAGACACACTTATATTTGTATTCCCAATGGGTAGGCCAGGAGCATTTAGTAGGTGGTAAATAGATGCTAATTGAATAAATAAGGGGATATTCTCACAGTAGCCCTAATCTAGTCAATTCAGATTATATACTCATTCCCACTTGATCACTCAAATCCAAAATTGTTTCTTCTGCAAATCAGGTAGGGAGTAGTACCAGGACATCAAGACACTCAGGCTGAATTTATAGAAAAGGCAGGCCCTGCCTGAGCACTTTAAACACCTCACTCTATACTAACAAAGTGAAGAAAATTGGAACTTTACTGCACAAGCAAAAGATGTAATGCTTAATGGTTTCTTTAGAAGAGCATGCTTGTTTTGGTAGTGGCATTTGTTTTCTATTATGGCTAAGTAGAGACAAATATTCTTATTATAATATTATTCTTATGCTGAGAATAGTCTCGGTTATGGTCTCTTATTGGAGAATTATTTCTAGACAGTGTTTTACTTTGAGCTTAAACAAAACTATATTGTATATTGCAGAAAGATATCACCAGGGAATAAAATGTACACATCAAATCTTATTAGGTTACATGGATCAGATATTTAATAAACTGGGTACAACCAATCTGTCATTTAGTCAACTGTGTTTATTTTCCATGGTTGCCTGTAGTATAAGTTGTACTGATGATACCATGCTAATATGAAAATTAGGACTGTGTAATATGCCATCCTTTCAACAATGTAATTGAATAATTTATCCCTCCTGCTAAGAGAAACAGTCAGTGTACTTTCTGAACAGATGCAAAGAGAGAAAAACGTGTGAGATTTTCTGTTGGGATGACACCATCCGCTATACTAAACGAGAAGCATGTGTCATAAACAGGAATCTTATATAATAGAACAACACCTTTTAAAACACAAATGTGATCATAAAACCATCTGTTTCATAATCAGCTTGCAAAGTACATCTGGTATTGCTATATTAACTCTCCAAATTATTCCTAAGTGCATTTTAAAAACATAGAGTGAATACAGATAGTCTATGGATTGAGAGACTAAATGTCCAGATGGCTTTCTTTAGTACCTTTACTAATTTAATCATTGCATTTCTTAATTAAGCTTTCTCAGTAAGCATGTAACTGTTACCATTAAAAACACATATTAATTAAATGAGTGTTTGAAGGACTCAGGTAAGTGGTTGTTTTCAATTTAGTTTTATAAGTTGATTATAATTTGATTTCTACTTAATGACTTCTTTCTATTAAAATGAAAGAAAAAACAACATTGCTAGAATCCTTCCTTCAATTGTGAAGTCTATAATATGACTATTTTGTGAGTTTAAACTGGTAAGTTAATGTGCAACAGTCACTGGGCTTAGGCAGATAAAGATTTAGTCTGTATTTAGAAGACATCCTTGATTTTTATCATCACAGATATCACACAACTTGCCATTATACCTTTAGTAAGATTAATATTTGAGTTGGAAGTAATTTTCTTCTGGTTGCTCACAATTTTTCTTTATAGTTAAGAAAAGTTCCTTTTTAGTTGAAGAAAACCAAAATGAGTTTACACATATTAGAAGGTTATATTAAGCCGGGCATGGTGGCTCATGCTTGTAATCCCAGTATTTGGGAGGCTGAGACCAGAGGATCCAGGTTCGCTGCCAGCCTCAGCTACTTAGTGAGGCCCTCCAAAACTTAATGAGACTTTGTTTCAAAATAAGGAATAAAAAATTGGGCTGGGGGTGTAGCTCAGAAGTAGAATGCCCCTGGGTTCAATTCCCAGCACCACAAAAAAAAAAGGTTATATTAACTATTATATGGACTACACTTCCCATTATAACTCTTCCCCTGTGAGAATTTGAAGTACTTTTTTTTTTTTTTTTTTTGCGGTACCGGGGTTTGAACCCAGGGGCGTTCTACCTCTGAGCTACACCCCCGGCCCTATTTTTTTTTATACTTTATTTTGAAACTGGGTCTCATGAAGTTGCGGAGGTCCTCACTAAGAAGAGAGAGAGAGAGAGAGAGAGAGAGAGAGAGACAGGGAGAGAGAGAGAGAGAGAGAGAGATGAGGCTGGCCGCGAAACCGGATCCTCCGGTCTCCGCCTCCCAAAGTACTGGGATTACAAGGGTACACAACCATGGCCGGCTGAAGAACTTTCTTAGTTGGAACTTACATTGGAATGTATGTCTCCTTTCCTGTCAGAAGTTTTACCTCTTTTGCAATCCCGTCTTATTTGCTGTTCTGAGGAGAGAAGATGTTTCCATTGGAATGTTATAAAAGTGCTTAGATCTAACATTTAATTAATCTAATAATTTAATTAATTATTGCCTTATCCAGTATTGGGGACAATATGGGCAGAGGTTCAGGGCTCTTGGGAAGGGTGTAATACTCTTAGTATTCTAATAATGTTTAGAGAAAATTAGGGATATGCTTTACAATGTGAAATGCTTACTCTTTGTTTCAGCAATTTGATGTCAAAACAATTTTATTACTAGGTATACTTTATAAGTGTACACACATATATTAAGATATATTCATGGTAATCCATTGTTTGCAAATTGTGAAAAACTGGGAACAATTTTTGTCCAATAAAAATGAATTAACAACTATGTTGAAGCTCACTATGACATATAATTACAATGCACCAATAAAAGTATAAAAAGTTAATTCTCACTATGCTCATTTTTCTATTAAGAGGAACCCAAAGCTATTAAGTGCTTATAAATGCCTAAGTATAATATGTACAATCATAGTGGAAACTTTAATAGCCATTGTTCAGAAAGGATGTATTAAATAGAATAAACTTATAACTTCAAATACTAGATTTTTATAGAATTATATGAATTTTCTTTTTTTTTGCGGTACCAGGGATTGAACCCAGGGGCATTCTACCTCTGAGCTACAGCCCCAGCCCTACCTTTTGTTCTTTATTTTGAAACAGGGTCTCACTAAGTTGTGGAGGGCCTCACTAAGTAGCTAAGACTGGCCATGTGTGCCACCACACCTGGCTTAGAATTATATGAGTTTTCTATTCTCCAAATATAGAATATATATTTCTTTTAAATACACAAAATTGTTTCATAAACTTGTTTACATTTAGACTTTGGTTGTATGCTTTGACAAGTATAAAAAATTGTTTACCTGGAGAAAAACACATTTCCTGGTCACAATGTGATTATATAGTCGAAAAAAGTACACAGCTAGAAATAATGCACTACTAAATAACTTTTGTGTTCAAAAGAAAATACAAATGGTAAGTATAAATTGTTCATTTGATCAATAATACTTTCATCATTTATCAATACTTATACTTGCAGCTAAAGCAGGATACTCAAAAAGTTTATAACAAATACATTACAAAACAAGAAATATTGGAAAAAATGAAATACTTTAATTCAAGATACTAAAAATTAAAGCAAATGAAATATACTTTGATCCAAATTAGGACTTTATTGCTGAAATTAATAAAAGCAGACATATTAAATACAACTGAAGATACCAGAAAATTTCATCAGTGGGTTGATATCGTTTATTTGAAAATAATTAAAGAAATTCTTGATAAATATCATGAAGAAGGCAGAAAACAAAAATAACTTCATCAGACAGTATAGATATAAATATGATTAAATACCTTTAGGAAGTATAGATAAAAGGTGATTAAAACTTTATGGAAATATATTATAACATCTACAGGAAATGGCAAATTTATAAGATCATATGAATGACTAAAATTACCTAGTAATTAAAATGAGTAGATTAATGAACTGTTAGTATGTAGTGAGAGTTCATCAAGATGGGAAGATTTAAGGTGAGCATACAAAAATTAATCACTTTTGCTGGGCGTGGTGGCGCACGCTTGTAATCCCAGTACTTTGGGAGGCGGAGGCCGGAGGATCTGGGTTCGTGGCCAGCCTCAGCTCTCTCTCTCTCTCTCTCTCTCTCTCTCT
>PVJS01059579.1:0-11481 GCA_004027185.1 Glis glis
GGAGGCGGAGACCGGAGGATCCGGGTTCGTGGCCAGCCTCAGCTTGCGCACGCACGCGCGTGCGCGCTCACACTCTCTCTCTCTCTCTCCCTCCCTGTCTCTCTCTCTCTCTCTCTCTCTCTCTCTCTCTCTCTTCCTCTCTACTTAGTGAGGCCCTCCGCAACTTCGTGAGACCCGGTCTCAAAATAAAGTATAAAAAATAGGGCCAGGGGCGTAGCGCGGAGGTAGAACGCCCCTGCGTTCAATCCCCGGTACCGCAAAAAATAAATAAATAAAATGGCTAGTTTATTTAAAGAAGCAATTGTGTACATACAAGGATTTGGGAAACATTGACAGTGATTAAGGGATTGCGTGAGGTTTGGGGGGTGTCGCCCTTGTGGTGCGGTGGGGGGGGTTATGGTGGAAGATGAAGAGGAGAGAGGCCAGGAGGCTGAGGGAGGGATTTGAGGCCTGTGCTTCCAGCGTCCCTCAAGGTCAAGGCATTTAGTATAGTCTTCTCCTATACTTGGACCCCTCCCCAGCAGGAAGTGGGTGCGGGGATGGAGGAGGAAATTAAATGTCCAGGGCTATGCTAGGAGTCCGGTTTCAAAGGCTGTCTGATGACATTTTCTCTCCGCAGCATCTCATCTGTGCTATCACAGTGAGAGGCACGGCCCTGGCCAGCTGGGCGGGCAGCTGCCCACCGCTGTGTCCCGAGCTTTCCAGTCCAGCGGTGCTGACCTGGCAGGCAGGCAGCCAGGCTGGTCCAAGTCTCAGACCCCTGCCTCCAGCTCCCTCCCCTTTCTGGGCAGAGTCCCTCATTGGTCCCTGCGGCCACCCACTCACTGGCCGAGCTTTTACCTAGCACCCGCTATGCAGACTCCCCTGCCCAGCTGAGCAGCGAGCCCGGAAGAGAAACGGGCATCCTGCAAGGCGGTTCAGGGACACCTGGAGTTTGTGCTCCATGTGGGGGAGAAGATTTGGGGGACTTGCTCTTCCCCAGGCTGACCCCAGTGCCACAGGACCGCAGCCACTGTCCTATGGTCCCGGCTGGGCGATCGTGAGCACAGTGCTGAGCTCAGGATCGCACCAGCGCTCCAGGCCCAGCTTCGTCAGCCACTGTAGGATCCCAGCACGAGCTGTTTAAATGTCCTGTGCCTCGTCTGAAAGATGGGAATTATAGTACCCAGATCTCAGCTGGGAATTCCCATCTAAAAGATGGAAATTAGCTGGGTGTGGTGGTGCACCCTTGTAATCCCAGTACTTGGGAGGCTGAGACAGGAGGATCGCAGGTTCGTGGCCAGCCTCAGCTACTTAGTGAGGCGCTCCGCAACTTAGCGAGACCCTGTTTCAAAATAAAGAATAAAAAATAGGGCTGGGGGTGTAGCTCGGAGGTAGAATGCCCCTGGGTTCCATCCCCAGTGCCACAAAAAATAAAATAAAATAAAAGATGGAAATTATATTACCTCCCTGTCTTGGTCTCTTTTCTGTTTCCATAACAAAATACCGGAAGTGGGGTGATTTATAACGAACAGACATTTTAGAGGCCGGGTGTGGGGGTGCATGCCTGTAGTCCCAGCTACATGAGAATGTGGTAAGGTAAAACGTGGGTTGGAAAAGAATTTCCAAGGCAGAGAGTAGAGCTACAGAGAGGTTTATTTAGGAAAGCAAGAAACACACATATTCAAGGGAGAATGCGGGCCACCTCCAGACTGAGAGACACCCTTGGGGGTTCATGGCTCCTCTTTTCTTTTTTGTGGTACTGGGGGTTGAACCCAGGGGCATTCTGCCTCTGAGCTCCATTCCCAGCCCCACTCTTCTTATTTTTTTATTTTTATTTTGAAACAGAGTCTCGCTAAGTAGCTGAGGCTGGCCTTGAACCTGTGATCCTCCAGTCTCAGCCTCCCAAGTACTGGGATTACAAGCGTGCACCACCACGCCCAGCTCATGGCTCCTCTTTTATAGGGGACTTTTGGGAGGGGTGGGTAGGAAGAGGTGTGTGAGGATGACATTAGTCCAGTAGTCACAAGAAGATTCAGGGTCTCTTGGATATCTTCTGGGTCCTGATGGGGACTTCAGGGACATGTCAGACACTTATTTTGATTGTCACTCAGCTGGGCGGGCAATCGGGACATGTCCTTGGGGTTGCAACATGCAGCTGGGGCTCGTCGGATCTGTAGTCAGAACACCCCTTCTCGGGGTTCCCTGAAGCTTCTCCTGGCTGCCTCCTGAGGTCAAGCCAGGCATCACCAGGAGGCCGAGGTGGCAGATTCCTCCAGCTCATGAGTTTAAAACCAGCCTGGGCAACATAGCAAGACCCCATCTCAAACAGATGAACAGAACAGACGTTCACCTGGCTCGCGGTTCTGGAGGCCGGAAGTCCAGAGCACAGTGCTGGCTCCGGCTCAGCGTCTGCTGAAGGCCTTTGCGCTGCGTCACATGTGACAGAGGGGGACCCATGGCAAGGCAGAGCGATCGCGCCAGCTCCACTCTCTCTTCCACTGACGCCACTGCGGGGCCCTCATCTCATGACCTCATCTACTCCTGATGACACCCCAAAGGCCCCTTCCACATACCATCCATGCATGAATTTGCTAATTAAATTTCCAACACATGAACTTTTGGGGACACATTCAAACCATAGTATGCTCTCAGAGGGTTGTGTGCAGATTAAAAGAAATAATGAGTGGGTGTGGTGGCGCACGCTTGTAATCCCAGTACTGGGGAGGCTGAGACCGGAGGATCGCAGGTTTGAGGGCAGCCTCGGCAACTTAGCGAGACCCTGTTTCAAAAATTTAAAAGGGGCCAGGGCCAGGTAGGGTGGCGCACACTTGTAATCCCAGTACTTGGGAGGCCGAGACAGGAGGATTGCAGGTTCACAGTCAGCCTCAGCAACCTAGTGAGGCCCTCTGCAACTTAGTGAGAACCTATTTCAAAAATAAAATAGGGCCAGGCGTGGTGGAGCACACTTGTAATCCCAGTACTTGGGAGGCTGAGACCGGAGGATCCAGGTTCGCTGCCAGCCTCAGCTACTTAGTGAGGCCTTCCGCTACTTAGTGAGACCCTGTTTCCAAATAAAAAATATTTGGTGTAGCTTGGAGGTAGAATACCCCTGGGTTCAATCCGCAGTGCCACAATAAATAAATAAATAAATAAATAAATAAATAAATAAATAAAATTAAAAGGACTGGGGCTGTAGCTCAGAGATAGAATGCTCCTGGGTTCATCCCCAGTACAATAAGAAGGAGGAGGAAGCCGAGTGTGGTGGCGCATGCTTGTAATCCCAGTACTTGGGAGGCGGAGACCAGAGGATCCGGGTTCGTGGCCAGCCTCAGCTACTTAGTGAGACCCTCCGCAACTTTGTGAGACTGACTGAAGGACCAAAGCGACACCATGACAGGCTTTAGTTAAGGCTTTAAGTAAAATAGGCCTAAGTATCTGTTTTTCTAGAAGTTAAGTTTCTATAGCCTGTTGCCCCATACCCTGTAGAAACCATTAAGTGTGCTAATCTGATCTTGTCCCTAGCAAACCCTAGAAACAGCCAATCGGTGTCAAGCACACCTGGGTCTAGAATTCCAGATAATTTGGGCGAGGCCACTCTGACCAGAGTCAGCAGGCTCCCACCCATCCTGGACATTCCTGAGAAAGGTACTGTGGGCCCGACCAATCAGCTTAAATGTCACCATATAGGGTTAATGCTTCCCTAACGATGACCCCTACCTAAGGCGCGAAAAGTAAACCAACCAGGGAACGCCAACGAGCTTATGTTTTAAACTAACCTATCAATGTAAAGGTGGGGTGGGCTGCCTCCTTGGGGGATAGAAGCTTTGTTCTCGGAGAGCAAGGGGCTTCTCCCTGTGACCACTGCGTTGGCGCACGTTAGGAGCCCAAGCTCGAGCTTGAATAAAGGACCCTCGTGTGCTTTGCATCGGAATCGGCTCCTGGTGGTCTTTGGTGGGATCACGAACTTGACATTTCAAGACCCGGTTTCAAAATAAAGTATAAAAAAAAATAGGGTCCGGGTATAGCTCAGAGGTAAACCGCTTCTGGGTTCAATCCCCAGTACCGCAAAAAAAAAAAAAAAAAAAAAAAGGAGGAGGAGGAAGAGCAATACAAGCTTAGAACTGCAATTAATAAATAACAACTAAATAATTAGTTGTTGTATTTCATCATCTTCACCATTACTGTTATGACGACCCTGAATGCGGCTGCTCCTCCCTCATCCCTACACCTTCGGACACGGATTCGTTCCGGAGCTGTGCTAGGGGCAGATGCTAAGAGCCAGTCGGTTTCTCTCCCCACAGGGCTGTGGTTCTGTAGACAGACACATGAGCAGATGCGTAGCTCGGCAAGCCTAGGGGTGCGCTGGAGGTGAGCACCAGGCACCCCGGGAACACAGATAGGGAACGTCCCAGGTGCACAACGAAGTCTGGTTGTCTTATATCAAGGGGACCCCAACTATAACCCTGGAATCCATGCAACGAGTCTCCGAGGTGTCCAATTCAAAGAAATGCCATCTTGTAATCTAAAGTCACTAAAAAATAATTCCATCTCTGCGGTCACGTCTCAGCATGAAAGAAGATCCGAGCCATGAGCCACAGAAACTCTACAATCTCCATCCCCAGCACCCCCTCTTTCTCTCTCTTGTCCTCTCCAGTTCCTTCAACCTGCACCGCTGTTTCGGGCTCCAAATCCCTCCTCTCAGGGCTTCCCAAGCCGCATCCACTCACCTTCTCGTGTCCTTTCCTGTCCTGTTTCCCATTTTTCTCTGTTCATTGTCCCAATTCGGTATCTCAGACGCCCAGAATCCAGGCTAGAAACGACAGAGCTGTCTGTGCTGCGAAGGTGAAGAGGAGGCAGAGCTGGGCGGGGGACCACACGGTCGCTCTCAGCTCCCGGGAGGTGGAGGGGCACTTGCTCCCATCTCCGTCTTGTTCTAGAAGGTGCATTTTTAACACTCCAAGTCACACAGGTAGTGCAACACAGCCAAGGCCAGGGCGGCGCTGGACACAAAGAGCTGATGCTGTGCTGGTGCGGACGCTGGGCGCTCCCTGCCCGCGGAGGGGCTGCCTGGCCTTTCGCTCCTCTAGGGGAGGTGACCCCCAGCCTGCCCGGCCTAGCCGGCCGCCTCCCATCGCTCCCTTTTGGGGCCTGTGCTCCTCTGAGCTGGGGGTTTACAGAGGCAGCTGTGCCTGGGGCGTGGGGAGGCCCGTGCTGGCCCAGCTCTGCCTCTCCCTGGGCAGGAATCTCTGTCCCTTTGTGTTATAGACTGTTCACTTGCACTCATATGTGGCAGCCTTCCCCAACGTCAGCCTTTTTATTATTATTATTATTATTATTATTATTATTAATTATTATTATACTGGGGATCGAACCCAGGGTCAATTCTACCTCCAAGCTACACACCCAGCCCATTTTCTTTTTTTATTTTGAAACAGGATCTCACTAAGTAGCTGAGGGCCTTGCTAAATTGTTGAGGCTGTCCTCGAACCTGTGATCCTCCTGTCTCAGCCTCCCAAGTACTGGGACTACAGGCCTGCGCCACCACACCTGGCTCCCAGTGTCAGCTTTCTTAGTAATAAAATCCTAGTCCTCTGGTCATTAACAGTTCTCTTCTTTCTCAGTTGATTCAGACCCCAGGTGATGGGGGATGGTGCTTATCCCAACCCCACCTCCAAGCCCAGGCCTCCCTGGTGCAGTCCCAGCAACCCCGCTCCGCATCGACCACCTCTTCCTACTTTCTTTTTATTTTTGGCGGTACTGGGGATTGAACCCAGGGCACCACCACGCCCGGCTTCCTTCTTTCTTTTCTAAGCCACAGCAGTGCCTTAGAATGTGCACAACATCCATAGTTTCATTTTCTGTGTTTTAGTTAGAGAGAAAGAGAAAGAGAGAACATAACTTGATACAGTACATTACCATAATTGTTCTATTTTATTATCAGTTATTAGGGTCAATCTCTTACTGTTCCTAATTTATAAATTAAACTTGACCATAGGTAGATATGTATAGGAAAACACATATATGTAGGGTATGCATAGGGCTCAGTACCATCCAAGGTTTCGGGCATCCATAGAGGGTTCCTGGCCTGTATCTCCCTAGGATAAGGAGGCCTGCTGTGAACAGTTGGTAATTATAACATCCATCCCTGAAGCAAAGCAACCCTCTCCATCTTCGGGCTTTGTAATCATTAGAAAATTAGTAGTGCTGCTTCCCTTCCCCTCGCAGCCGTGAGCCAGCCCTTGCTAGTTTTCTGGCTGGAATTCAAATCTGATTTTTCTCAAAGTTGTATGGGTTTAGACCAATCTGTCTCCTCCTCTGAGCCCCAGCTTCCACAGTTCATGTAAAAGATTTCTTTTCTTCCTTTGTGTGTGTGTGTGTGTGTGTGTGTGTGTGTGTGTGTGTGTGGTACTGGGGATTGAACCTAGGGACATTCTACCTCTGAGCTACACCCCCAGCCCAATTTATTTATTTATTTATTTATTTATTTATTTATTTATTTATTTATTTATTTACAGGGTCTAGCTAAATTGCAGAGGGCCTTGCTAAATTGCTGAGGCTGGCCTCCAACCTGCAATCCTCTTGTCTTAGCCTCCTAAATACTGGGATTACAGATGTGCACCACCATGCCTGGCTCTTCCTTCCTTCCTCTCCCTCTCCTTTCCTTCCTTCTTTCCTTCCTTCCATGTGGTACTGATGATTGAACTCAGGGGCATTCTGCCCTGAGCTACATCCCCAGCCCCTTTTCTTTTCTTTTCTTTTCTTTTCTTTTTTTTTTTTTTTTTTTGCCTTACTGGGAATTGAACCCAGGGGCATTCTTCTACCTCCGAGCTACACCCCCAGCCCTATTTTTTTTATTATTGTTTATTTTGAAACAGCTAAGTTGTGGAGGGCCTCACTAAGTAGCTGAGGCTGGCTGCGAACTTGGATCCTCTTGTCTCAGCCTCCCAAGTACTGGGATTACAAGCGTGTGCCACCACGCCCAGCTCCCAGCCCTTTTTCTTTTGAAACAGGGTCTTGCTAAATTGCTGAGGCTGGCCTCGAATCTGTGACCTTCCTGTCTCAGCCTCCAACGTACCGGGATTACAGATGTATGCCACTGCGCCCTGCCACGTAGGATATTTCAATTAACAGTCTCCTCTCAAATTTGCTGTGAGGATGAGGTTGGGTAATCTTCAAAACTCCTGGGAAATTCTACAATGCTTTGGCGGCCTAAGGTGCCCTTTCTCCCATCCTGTGACGACGAGACACGTTCATCCTTCACTCCAGTGTGCCAGGGCGTAAGAGCTAGTCACGCCTGTTTCCTACTGTGAACATCCTCTATCCGGACGGCATAATAAATAGGACAAGCTCTTTGGAGGTTGGGGACGGTACACTTTACACGGGTGCCTTTGTGGAAATCCTACCAAATGACTTACCCAGAAGATTATGCGCTTTTCTGATAAGCAGCAAGGAACCTCCAGGTGACACGGGCACCCAGCGGTGTTGCATTGAATCTGCAGCCACACACGCTAACCAAGAGGCAGGGGGAGTTTTGTTTATTCATCCCAACACCAAACAACCTGGTCCCCTGGTCCCCGCATTGAAGACAGTACCTCAGGCTGGGCCTCGGAGCGGAAATGAATTCTCCTCTGCTGGCAGATGGAAATGAACGGAACCTACTTTTTTATAAAGTGCCAGCCCCTTTCCCTCAAAGCCGCCACCATCCCGCATCTTGATCGTGATGGATGATAGCGTTGGTGGGAACGTCACACTCAGCAGAATCTTTGATAAATATGTTACCCGTGGAGGTTGAGCCCTACCATGCCTAGAAATGTTGTAACCAGCGATGGGCTGATACATGTTTTCTGGGTCATTTATGTGGGTGCTATTTGTGTATATTGTGCCATTATTGGAAAATTGCTCTGATATTAATTTCTAGTAAAATGTGAAAGGCCGTCATTGAGGCAGGGAGAGGGTAGCTCTGGTACATTCCAAGAGCTCCTCCTCCCTTCTTCTGCCCCTTTGTTCTAATGATTCACCCATAGGAAGAATGTAAAGACAATTGGAGCCTCTGGCCTTAGAAGCACGCAGAGACTTAGAGCACCATAGAGGCAGTTAAGGCTTTAGCCCTAAGATCACAGTGCGCAGCCACGCTGGCTGTAATCAGTGCCTCTGTTTCCCTCCTATGCTCTGTGACCCGGCCTCAGTATGAGAAAGGCAAACTCCATGCGTTACATCTGAAGGACCAAAGCGACGCCATGACAGGCTTTAGTTAAGGCTTTAAGTAAAATAGGCCTAAGTATCTATTTTTCTAGAAGTTAAGTTTCTATAGCCTGTTGCCCCATACCCTGTAGAAACCATTAAGTGTACTAAATCTGATCCTGCCCCTAGCAACCCCTAGAAACAGCCAATCGGTGTCAAGCACACCCGGGTTTGGAATTCGCAGATAATCAGAGGCCACTCTGACCAGAGTCAGCAGGCCCCCACCCATCCTGGACATTCTTGAGAAAGGTACTGTGGGCCTGACCAATCAGCTTAAATGTCACCATATAGGGTCAGTGCTTCCCTAATGATGACCCCTACCTAAGGCGCAAAAATTAAACCAACCAGAGAACGCCAACAAGCTTATGTTTTAAACTAGCCTATCAATGTAAAGGTGGGGCGGGCTGCCTCCTTAAGGGATAAAAGCTTTGTTCTCGGAGAGCAAGGGGCTTCTCCCTGTGACCACTGCGTTGGTGCACGGAGGAGGCCCAAGCTCGAGCTTGAATAAAGGACCCTCGTGTGCTTTGCATCGGAATCGGCTCCTGGTGGTCTTTGGTGGGATCACGAACTTGGCATTTCACATCAAAGTGCCCGTAGTTGATAGACAACCAATACAGCCCAATACAATAGAGGTAAAAACAAGGTAGATTAGTGACCTCTGCGCTTAGTAAGTGCACTTAGCAGACTAGAAGGCACCACCTGCCTAAGGAATAAGTTATGCCTAAGAAATAAGTTACTAGCTCGTTGCCTTGGTAACGCTGATAAAACCATACCAATGTGAGAATTGTATTTAAGGGGCCGGGGTCGGAGGGGGGGCAGAGTTCCACTTTTGGGCTCTCCGGCGTGTCTTCCAGGCACGCTGCTTTTCCTCTTCTCTTTTTCTATTTCCTACTGACTTTGTAATAAAATTTTGTTAAAGCTGCAACTGAGCTGCCTGTTAGTTTTTAGACGATCTGATCTGAATTGAAGGAACGAATCCACAGCACCCCTCCCACCGTAACATATATTATTTATGTATATTACACACACATACGTAAATATTGGTTTTGTTACCGGATAATGATTTCTACCTAGATTCTTGTTTCCCAAATGATTTTTTTTTTTTTTTTGCGGTACCGGGGATGGAACCCAGGGGCAGTCTACCTCCAAGCTACACCCCGGCCCTACTTTTTATTCTTTACTTGGAAACAGGGTCTCACTAAGTTGCGGAGGGCCTCACTAAGTAGCTGAAGCTGACCACAAACCTGCGATCCTCCGGTCTCAGCCTCCCAAGTACTGGGATTACAAGCGTGCGCCATCTCGCCCGGCTCCGCATAATTTTAACAGAAAGCATGAGTGGGGACTATAAGAGGTTTGTTTATTGATTGGTTGAATGATTGATTGATTGATTGATTGTGGTACTGGAGATTCTACCTCTGAGTTACACCCTTAACCCTATTTTATTCTTTTATTTTTTTGAAACAGGGTCTCACTAAGTTGCTGAGGCTGGTCACGAACCTGTGATCCTCCTGTCTCAGCCTCCCAAGTACTGGGATTACAGGTGTGGGCCACTACACCTGGCTAAGAGGTTTATTTAGGTAAGTGAAGGCACAGGGTAAAGAAAGCCACGATAAAAAAGTAAACAACAACAACAACAGGGGTGGGGGGAGTTGTGTTCCAGAGAAAAAAATGTCTGGAACGGGCCACTATCCGGAGCTGAAAATGGCGTGGAGTGTGGCAAACCTTGTATTCCCTCTGGACACGGCCTTCCCCACGCATAGTTTTTGTTTTTTGTTTTTTGTTTTAGTACTGGGGATTGAACCCAGGGGCATTCTACCTCTGGGCTACACCCCCAGCCCTATTTTTTATTCTTTATTTTGAAACAGGGTCTCACTAAGTTGCGGAGGGCCTCACTAAGGAGCGGAGGCTGGCCGCGAACCTGCGATCCTCCTGTCTCAGCCTCCCAAGTACTGGGATGACAAGTGTGCGCCACCACGCCTGCCCGGCTTCCCCATGCATATTTCATGTGGGGCGGTCAATTGTCTTTTCCAAGCCACACCCTAGTGAGTCTGTGTGGTCTCTGCCCCTTCCCACAGGGGGTAGAGGGGGGTCTCAGTGGCCCTGCAGGGGGTTCAGGCTCCTGACACTAACCCTGCTCCTAACCCTAACCCTAACCCTAACCCTAACCCTAACCCTGCGGTTTTCTAACCCGTGGATCTTTCTTTAAAGGGCCTGCCTCTCCTCTTCCCTCAGGTGCTTTATGTCCACTTCCATTCTAGCCCATCTGCTCATCTCTAGCTAAATGCCTAACAGTTTTCCTGATACAAAAGTTATATAGCACTCCTGTAATCCCAGTACTTGGGAGGCTGAGACAGGAGGATCACAGGTTCGAGGACAGCCTCAGCAATTTAGCGAGACACTGTTTCGAAACAAAAAATAAAAAGGGCTGGAGGTGTAGCTTGGAGGTAGAATGCTCCTGGATTCAATCCCCAGTAACACAAACACACACACACACACACACACACACTTCTAAAGTAATTTTTTTTTTGTGGTACTGGGGATTGAACCCAGGGGCGTTCTACCTCCGCGCTACACCGCCGGCCCTATTTTTTATACTTTATTTTGAAACCGGGTCTCACGAAGTTGTGGAGGACCGATGAAGTGCCAGGTTCGTGATCTCACCAAGGACTACCAGGGAGCTGGTTCCGATGCAATAAACACGAGGGTCCTTTATTCAAGCTCGAGCTCGGGCTCCCAACGTGCACCAATGCAGTGGTCACGGAGAGAAGCCCCTAGCTCCCGGAGAACAAAGCTTTTATCCCCCCAGGAGGGCAGCCCATCCCACCTTTTTACATTGATTGGGTAGTTTAAAGCATAAGCCTGTTGTCGTTCCCTGATAGGTTTAATTTTCATGCCTTAGGTAAGGGTCATTACTAGGGAGACTTTGGCCCTATATGGTGACCTCTGAATTGATTGGTCGGGCCGCAATGCCTCCCTCCCTCAAGAATGTTCAGGATGGGCGGGGGGCTCCCTGGCTCTGGTCAGAGTGACCTCGCCTGATTCTCTGCAAACTCCAGACCCGGGTGTGCTTAGCACCGATTGGCTGTTGCTAGGGGTTACTAAGGACAAGATCAGATTACAGGGTATGGGGGCAGTATGTTATAGAGATCTAACTTCTACAAAACAGGTACTTAAGCCTATTTTACTTAAAGCTTTAATTAAAGCCTGTTATGGCTTTATTTTAGCTCTTCACCTCATTAGGTTGAGAGAAAGAGAGAG
>PVJS01059580.1:0-11475 GCA_004027185.1 Glis glis
CGGGGATTGAACCCAGGGGCGTTCTACCTCCGCGCTACACCCCGGCCCTGTTTTTTTTTATACTTTATTTTTTGCAGTACCAGGTGTTGAACCCAGGGGCGTTTTACCTCCGCGCTACACCCCTGGCCCTTTTTTTTTTTTATCCTTTATTTTGAAACCGGGTCTCACGAAGTTGCAGAGGGCCTCACTAAGTAGAGAGAGAGAGACAGAGAGAGAGAGATTATGACCGGCTCCTTACATTTTTATTATGAACTCTGGGCTTACCCATGCGCTCACTGTGCATGCAAAAATCTGAGCCCAAACAGCATACTTTGACTTTGTTTGTTTGGGTACTGACGAACCCAGAGGCATTCTACCTTCCAGCTAAATCTCTAGCCCATTTTATTTTGAAATAGGGTCTCATTACATTACTGTACATTGGCCTCGAACCTATGATCCTCCTGTCTCAGTCTCCTAGGTACTGGGATTACAAGCATGCACCACCACACTCTTGGCTATCATATGTAGACTTTAAAAAATGAAGTATGAGCTGGGCGTGGTGGCGCACGCTTGTAACCCCAGTACTTGGGAGGCGGAGACCGGAGGATCCGGGTTCGTGACCAGCCTCAGCTACTTAGTGAGGCCCTCCTCCGCAACTTCATGAGACCTGGTTTCAAAATAAAGGATAAAAAATAGGGCCGGGATGTAGCTCGGAGGTAGAACGCCCCTGGGTTCAATCCCCAGTACCGCAAAGAGAAAAAAATAATAAAAAAATGAAGTATGGCTTAGATCACTGCCTTTTTTTTTTTTTTTGGTATATTAAAGCTCAACCAGGCATGGTAGTGCATGCCTGTAATTCCAGTACTTAGGAGGCTGAGAAAGGAGGATCACAGGTTCGAGGCCAGCTTCAGCAATTTAGTGAGACCGTGTTTCAAAATAAAAAATAAAGCTGGGTGTGGTGACACACACTTGGAATCCCAGTACTTGGGAGGCTGAGACCAGAGGATCCCCATTTGTGGCCAGCCTCAGCTACTTAGTGAGGCCCTGTTTCAAAATAAAAAATTAAAAAATAGGGCTGGGGGTGTAGTTCGGATGTAGAATGCCCCTGGTTTCAATCCCCAGTACTGCAAAAATAAATAAATAAATTCATTCATTCATTCATTTAAAATAAAAAGGAATGGTGTTGACCCAGTAATGGTGGCACACGCCTGTAATCCTAGTACTTGGGAGACTGAGACAGGAGGATCTCAGGTTCCAGACCAGCCTTGGCAACTTAGCAAGACTCTCAGCAACCTAGAGAGATCCTGTTTCAAAATAAAAAAGGGCTGGGGGGTGTAGTTTGGAGGTAAAATACTTCTGGGTTTAATCCCTGGTACCACACACACAATAAAAAGGATGGATGGGGGTGTAGCTCGGAGAGAAAGAGTCCACCAAACCAAACCAAACCAAACAAAAACCTAGAACTAAGAAGTGAGTTTAGCAAGGTTGCAAGATAAAATGCCAACCCACACAAACAAGTTTTTGTATACTTGCAATGAACAATTAGGATCCCCCTCCCAATACCATTTATAAAAGCAACAAGAGAAAAATGTTTTGGTATAAATTGAAATGTCATGTTCAGGATCTGTGTACAGAAATTGTAAAAACACTGATGGAGTAAGTTAAAGAACTAAATAGAAGTATATAAATAATATACTGTATCAGAAACTGGAAGGCTTAGCATAGATGTTATTTTTACCCAGTTGATCCATAGATTTAACACAATTTCAAATTAGAAATCTCAGCAGGATATTCTCAAAAATATATTGGAGCTGGGAGTAGTGGCACACACTTGTAATCCCAGTGTTTCGGAGGCTGAGACAGGAGGATCACAGGTTCAAGGACAGCCTCAGCAACATAGTGATACTTTCAGGAACCTAGCGAGACCCTGTTTCAAAACAAAAACTAAAATAGGACTGGGGGGTAGGTCAGAGATAGAATACCCCTGAGTTCAATCCCCAGTACCACACACACACACAAAGACTATGTATGTATGTATGTGTATACACACACACACACACACACACACACACACACACATATGGAAAGGCAAAGGAATAGGCAAAACATTGGAAAAGAAGTTTTTAGACTCACTATAAAGGCATAGTAATCAAGATCATGTCATACTGGCTAAAGAATAAACACGTAGATTAATGGAACAGCATAGAAAGTTCAGAAAAGACCCATAAAACATTGCCAATCCATATTTGACAAAAGAGCAAAGGCAATTCAGTGGAGAAAAGATAATGTTTTCAAAAAAGGATATTTGCTGGTGATGTAGCTCAGTGGTAGAGGCCGTGGGTTCAAGGCCGCCAGCACCCTAGAAGCAAACAAGAACAAACGACAAAAAAGATGAAAAAATTGGAAATCCATATGCGAAAACACGAACTTCTCACACTATATAAATTAACGCAAAGTAAATTGAAAATATGTAAACCTTGAAACTGAAACTTTTAGTGTGACACATGTAAAATCTTTATGAAAGATGCTGTTAGGACGAAAAGTCATGTTCCAGCTCGGGAGAAACATTTGCAAAGCACTTTTTTTAATTTTAACTTTATGTATGTATGTATGTTGTTGTTGTTTTTTGTGTGTGTGGTACTAAGGATTGAACCCAGGGGCATTCTACCTCTGAGCTACACCCCCGGCCCTATTTTTTTATTCTTTATTTTGAAACAGGGTCTCACTAAGTTGTGGAGGGCCTCACTAAGTAGCTGAGGCTGGCCATGAACCCAGATCCTCCAGTCTCAGCCTCCCAAATACTGGGATTCCAAGTGTGCGCCACCACGCCCAGCTTGTATGTATGTATTTATTGTAGCACTAGGGATGGAACCCAGGGGTTGCTCTACCACCGAGCCACACCCTCAGCTCCCACCACCAGGGGTTGAATTCAGGAGCATTCTACCTCTGAGCTATACCCCCAACTGTCTCTCTGTCTGTATGCATGCATGTATGTATGTATGTATGTATGTTGGTACATACGTATGTACTGGGGATTGAACGCAGGGGTATTCTACCTCCGAGCTACATCCCCAACCCTTTTATTTATTTATTTATTTATTTATTTATCGTGGAACTGGAGATTGAACCCAGGGGCATTCTACCTCTGAGCTACACCCCCAGCCCTATTTTTTATTCTTTATTTTGAAACAGGGTCTCACTAAGTTGCAGAGGGCCTCACTAAGTAACTGAGGCTGGCTGCAAACCCGGATCCTCTGGTCTCAGCTTCCCAAGTACTGGGATTACAAGTGTGCGCCATCATGCCTGGCTTATTTTTTATTTTGAAACAGGATCTCACTAAGTTGCTGAGGTTGGCCTCAAACCTGCTGTCCTCCTGCCTCAGCCTCCCAAGTACTGGGATTACAGGCATGCGCATGCGCCACTACACCTGGCTCCTTTTTATTTTTCATTTTGAAACAGGGTCTCACTAAGCTGGCCTCAATCCTGCAATCTTCTTGTCTCAGCCTCCAAGTACTAGGAGTACAGGTTTGTGCCACCACACCCTCTGTATATCTCTTTTTTTTTTTTTTTTTTTTTTTGCAGTACTGGGGATTGAACTCAGGGCATTCTACCTCTGAGCTACACCCAGCCCTATTTTTTATTCTTTATTTTGAAACAGGGTCTCACTAAATTGCAGAGGGCCTTGCTAAGTAGCTGGGATTACAAGCGTGCACCACCATGCCCAGCTCTGTATATCTCCTTTTTAAATCCAATATTAGTAAACTTTTACTTATGTATGTATGTATGTATGTATGTATCCTGTGGTACCAGGGATGGAACTCAGGGGCATTCTACCTCTGAGCTATACCCCTGTTTTGAAATAGGGCCTCCCTGGGTTGCTGAGGGTCTCGCTAAATTTCTGAGGCTGGCCTGGAACCTGTGATCCTCCTATCTCAGCTTCTCAAGTACTGGGAGTAAACTTATATTTATAAAAAGTAAAAGCCAGGCATGGTGGCTCACGCTTGTGAGCCACCATGGGAAGCGTGAGACAGGAGGATCGCAAGTTCGAAGCCAGCCTCAGTAACTTAGTGAGGCGGCTCTCAGCAACCCATGGAGACCCTGTTAACAAATAATAAAATAAAAAGGGCTGGGGATGTAGCTTGGAGGTAGGATACCCCTGGGTTCAAACCCCAGTACTACCACACACACACACACATGTAAAGCTAGTATATCTTCTAAGTGAAAAGTCTTTTCGTTCCTTCAATTCTTTTTTCTTTACCCCTCCTCATCCCATTTCCACTGTGTATGAGCAAACCTATTTCTTGGCCCCTCCATACATGTCAGACAACATGTACTAGGCTCATGTCATCAGCTGTCTTGCCAGGACTACTGTAATAGCCTTCTTACCACTTTTCATTCATCTCTCCTTTCCGTAACTCAGCAGTCTGTTCTTAATTCAGTGCAATTCTGTGAAAACCTAAACTGATTTCTATCCCTACTCTGCTCAAAATTTCCAGTGACTTCCTCACACTAGTCTATAATGCCCTACATAGTCTGACCCTGCTTTCCTCTGCAAACCCTCTCTCCATCTTTTATTTTCTATCATTTCCTCCCTTGTTCACTAAACCTCCTTGGTGCTCCTGTACATACCAACCATTCTTGTCTCAGAACCCTTATACTTGGTGTCTCTCCCTGGACCACCGTTCTTCCAGATATTTACTTGAGTGTGTATGTTTGTGGGGTGGGGTGGGGATTGAACCCAGGGGCATTCTACCTCTGAGCTACACCTCCAGTCCTGTTTTATTTTTTATTTGGAAACAGGTCTCACTAAGTTGTGGAGGGCCTCTCTAAGTTGCTGAGGCTGGCTTCAAACCTACAATGCTCCTGTCTCGGGCTCCCAGATAGTGGGATTACAAGCGTGCACCACCTTGCCTGGGTGGTATACTTTTTCATGTCATTCAGCTCCCTGATCAGATATTGGTTTATCAGAGAGACCTCATCATTCTCTGTCCCCTTTATTCTGCTTTATTTTTTCATAGCATTTATCACCAATGGCTGTGTTATATATTTATTATATTATATTCCCAGCTGGAATTGTTTGTTCTCTGCTGTATCTCCAGAGCCAAGAACAGTGCCTCTAATATTTGGATGAGCAATTGAGCTCAAGTTCTACCTCTTCCTTTGAAGCTTTTCTCTAACCCACAGTAATATACTCCCAACCTCTTTTTTTTTTTTTTTTTTTTTTTTTTTTTTTTGAGACAGGACCTCGCCATGGTGCCCAGGCTAGCATTGGACTCCTGGGCTGAAGGGATCCTGCTGCCTCATTCTCCTGATTAGCTAGGACTATGCTCATTCACCACCATGCCCAGTACTTTCCTCTTTTTCTGACCTCTATTGTAGGTACTTGTGTTTTGTCTCCAATGATTCCTTAAAGCTACATACATAAATAATAACTATGTAATAGGTAAGAGTGTGGAGTCAGGTTACTCTGTGTCTTTAAATCTCAGCCCTGCCACTTAGCCAGGTAACTCTGGTCATGTTACTAACCTCTCTGTTACTTCATTTCTCTGCCTGTAAATGGGAGAGAAATAAGGAATAGTTCAGTGTCAGGAACACAGTGTTCAGTGTTGAATAGTTCAGTGTTGGGAACACACAGTGTTCATATAGGAGAGATGAAATGGGGAAAGTAGAGACCTGATCATCAGGATCCTTGTGTGACATACCTAGGTGTTTGGATTTTTCATATAAGTAGCAAGAAAATGTTCAGTCTTTTCTTTTTAAGCAACAATTATGACAGGATAAATCTTCAATATATTTTTAATACTATCTTCATTCAATCTGTACTAGTACTGACCTGTTGAACTTCCTAGATTTACCTTCCTGTAAGTGCTGTCATGCAGTTTTTGTTTTATCTCAATTGTCCTATATATACTCCTGTTACTGGCTAAATTTTATTTGTTAAAAATCTCTTGGGTCATTTTTGGTCTAGAATAGAACTTTCATAATATAATGGAGACCATAAAATATAAAGGAATATCTATATTGTCCTCTTGGTAGAAATTCCATGTTGTGGCTCCCTTTCCTATTTCACATTTGTGTGTGTGTGTGTGTGTGTCTGTGTGTGTGTGTGTTTCTCTAGAAACTTGCCAAGTATTTCTAAGGGTATTTACTTTCATTCTTTGTGAGCTAAAAAGAAATGATATACATGTGGTTTGCCTTTGGGATATATGTGAAAAGATTAAATTTCTTACCACATCTTCAGTTCTGGCATTATATCCATTACCAAAACAATATATATATATGTATATATATTTACCAAAAATATATTTTCAGCCAGGCATGGTGGCGCACGCCTATAATCCCAGTACTTGGGAGACTGAGACTGGAGGATCCGGGTTTGCGGCCAGCCTCAGCTACTTAGTGAGGCCCTCCGCAACTTAGTGAGACGCTGTTTCAAAATAAAGAATAAAAAATAGGGCCGGGGGTGTAGCCCAGGGGTAGAATGCCCCTGGGTTCAATCCCCGGTACCACCAAAAAATATATATATATATTTTTTTTTTTTTTCAGGATAGTCTCCCTGCTTCATAGTAAAGTCACAGAGGTTTGGGGCTCCTCAACTAGGTCACAGTGTCTTAAGAGCAGACGACTGTACTTGCCTCCTCTCAGATCCAAATCAGTGTATTGATACAAATCAAGTTAACCAATGGTTCTTCAAATTTCCCACTTCCTGTTCATTTCGCCCAGGTTCAAAATAAGTTCAAGGAGAAAAGTTCTTTCCTACCTTTCAATATTTTGAGCTGCCTAGGTTTGGGATTCAAAGTATTTTGGGTCCTTATTGCTTAACTAGGCTGAAGATGATCTCATGTGACAGCATAGATCTCTTGTTTTGGAATTGCCATTACTTTCTAGAACAGCCATTCTGTACAGCTGCCAACATGCCCTGGATCCTCTTGCTTCATATTACAGTGATACTGCTTTGTCAGGGTAGAATTCAGCCTCACAGGGCTGGAATCAGTCTCTGCTGACCTCTTGCCACAGCACAGCATGTTCAAATCTGGGAGAAACCTGAGGGTTATTCGGCATAATCCTCCTCCTCCTCCCTCACAAGCATGGAACCCTCACTCTCCTCGGAAACCGTATGTTGTATACGTGTGTGTATCTGTCTTTTTTCCTTAACTCTCTTCCTCATTCCTATAGTTCTACAGCTTTAAGTGGGGGCTGGTCGAATAGACAGAAACAGGAAATGGCCTGAGCTGCTGAAACTTAGCATTTTCAGCAATAGATCTCAGCCAGGTGCATGTGCTATTTTAAGACTGTGAGATCGAAATAATGGAGACTCGTGTTATATGTTTCCTAGTTGTTCATTTCACCCATCGCTGTGTAGACAGAATGCAGAGGGTGCTCCGTGGCTGTGTGGACATGCTCAGATCATCCTGGAGTGTCCCGACTCTCCTGTGTCTTCAGCTCCCGATGGGGTGCTTCAGTGCAGAATAAATGCCACTCTCACTTTCTCAGCCTAAATAATTACCAGAAAATAAGTGTATCTTTCAATGAACAAAAGAATTTTGTTTGCCTTTGGCAGTTTAAGAAAAGCTTGGGTTAAATTTGAAGATGCCAGGCATGCATAACAAATAGGAATTTGGGTTAAAGCCAATTTAAAATATTTTTCACATTTAAAAAAAAGTTGCTTATCACTCAGCTACTTGTTTTCAGAGTATTTTTCCCAAGGACTTGATGATTTTATGAATCATACAGCAGCGTACACACATCTCAGAGCTAAATTTGTGTCTTCAGATCAGCAGAACAGGCCCTGAGATACAAGTGGATAGGAAGGTGATCCAGCTTTATGCAACACAACCAACCACCTTTCTCACATTTCATCCACAGCCCTGAATAGAAAACTTACCCTGTAGCCTGATTTTACCGTGATTTTTGAGTTGGTTTTTATAAATGATACATAGATATTTTCTAAGAGATAAATGCTAAAGCAAAGCAGATTCTTTATAGTTTTTTTCTGATTCTAAAGTTAATGTACATTAATATTACTTGCTATCGAGCAGTTGGATTTGAGAAACAAGCAGATTTTTAACTCTGAAATTTAATATTGAATTACTCTCTTAGGCCTTCTGGTTGATCATTTAAATGCCAACTTTGTTAACAGATTTGTGCCTCTGGTCTGTACCCACTCTTTCTGTTTGTTCTGAATCTTGGATTAAAAAAAACCCTGGCACATCTCTGTTTGTTCTGAAGGTTTGAAAGGTCAAGCTTACTTAACTATGTTTTATTAAGAATGCTAGTCCAGATTGAATGGGATGTCAGAAGGAAAGAATTGTTAGGAGAGCCCTAAAAGTGTAGGAGGTGGAGACTAACAGAAAATAACTCTTTTTTTTCCCTCCATTAGTAACAGTGGGGGAAGGGGAATATAAAACAGACTTTTTTTTTTAGCTAAATATCCAGCCCTTTTTATTTTGAGATAGAGTCTTGCTAAATTGCTGAGGCTGCCCTAGAAGTTGGGATCCTCCTGTCTCAGCCTCCCAAGTACTAGGATTACAGGTATGTGCCACCGCCCCCAGCTTTATTTAGGTTTTTGGTGGGTTTTTTTGGTGGTGGTACTGGGGATTGAACCCAGGGGCATTCTACCTCCGAGCTACACCTTCCAGCCATATTTTATTTTTTATTTGGAAACAGGGTCTTGCTAGGTTGATGAGAGTCTCACTAAATTGCTGATACTGGTCTTGAACCTGTGATCCTCCTGTCTCAGCCTCCCAAGTACTGGAATTACAGGCATGCACCACCACGCCTGGCTTTCTAACCATTTCTAAGGAACTATTTTTCCCTTGTTCTAATTTAGAATGTCTAAATTTGAAATTATAATTTTCTCTCCCAAAACTAACCCTGTTTTTCATTTTCTCTGTTTGAATTGCATCATTATTCTCTTAGGCTGGAAACGTGGGCCTCATCTTTCATTCATTCCTCTTCCTCTCCAATATGGAGTCAACAACTCCCACTGTTCCTTCTTTAGAAGAATCATTAGGCCTTTTTTTTTTTTTTAACATTTCTTCTGCTACTATTCTACTCCAGTCCTTACTGTGTTTTAGTAATCTTCCCTGGAGTGTCACCTCTCTTCTTGACACCTTGAAGTTAAAAATACCAAAGTAGAAGGAAGAATGCTTTCAATATAATGTCTGAGTGAAGAAATGGGAGGGAAGTTAATATTTCTGAGATCATCTAATATGCAATGTAGTAAAAATTTTCTTTATCTTTTCTCTTAAACTTCAACAAATTCCAATGATTCACTACTTATTTATTCATTCATTCAATAGTATTTTTAAAGCATATGCTCTGTTCTGGTGTTAATATTATATTTTTTATTGTCCTTTGACAATTCATCTTTTCTTTTCAACTGTCCTATTTACGCTTTACCCAGTTTTTCATCTCCAGTCTCAACCTTACAAGTTCCCTTCCTATTTTTTATGTACTAAACTTTGATTCATTTTATTTTATTATTTTATTTTATTAGCACTGGGGATTGAACCCAGGGGCATTCTACCTCCAAGCTATACCTCCAGCTCTATTTTATTTTTACTTTGAAATAGGGTCTCGCTAGGTTGATGAGAGTCTCACTGTTTGCTGAGGCTGTCCTCAAGCCTTTGAGCCACCACGCCCGGCATACACCTTCTTAATGTTTCAAAAATGAACCTGTTTAACATGGCCTACAGATACTAGTAGTATGTGCAAATAAGAAGCAGAAGTATATAAAATTAAAAGTATGTTTAAGCCAGGCACACGCCTGTAATCCCAGGATTTGGAAGGCTGAGGAGGATCACAAGTTCAAGGCCAGCCTTAGCAACTTAACAAGACCCTCAGCAACCTAGCAAGCCCTTGTTTCAAAATAGAAAATAAACAGGACTGGGATGGGTAGCTCAGAAGCAGAATACCCGTAGGTTCAGTCTCCAGTATCAAAAAATGTGTGTGTGTGTGTAAAGGCCAATGTTTTAGTATTCTATTTTACTCAAATTATCTGGACACCCAAGAATTATTTCATTAATTAGCTCCATTTAACATTAGTTTGTGACTTTATTTATTATTATTATTATTATTATTATTAATTTGGCAGTTGTGGGGATTGAACCCCGGGGCATTCTACCTCTGAGCTACACCCCCAGCCCTATTTTTTATTCTTTATTTTGAAACAGGGTCTCACTAAGTTGCGGAGGGCCTCACTAAGTAGATGGGGCTGGCCGCGAACCTGCGATCCTCCTGTCTCAGCCTCCCAAGAGATGGGATTACAAGCGTGTGCCACCATGCCCGGCTTATCCTTTATTTTGAAACGGGGTCTCACTAAGTTGTAGAGGGCCTCACTAAGTAGCTGAGACTGGCCGGGAACCCGGATCCTCCGGTCTCAACCGGGTCTCAGGAAGTTGCGGAGGGCCTCACCAAGGAGAGAGAGAGAGAGAGAGAGAGAGAGAGAGACAGACAGACAGAGACAGAGAGAGAGAGAGACAGGGAGAGAGAGAGAGAGCGAGAGAGAGAGCGAGCGCTGAGGCTGGCTGCGAACCTGGATCCTCCGGTCTCCGCCTCCCAATGTACTGGGATTACAAGTGTGTGCCACCATGCCCAGCCTATTTATTTTTATATGCTTTTATTGGTGCATTATAGCCTCACATCATAATGTAAATCATGTTGACAGGGACATACATGCACAGAGTATTTGGTGGCCCCTCCCCCAAATCCTTCCTCCCCTTCCCCATACAGAGTACTGAGATTGACATTGGTATTTTCACATATGTACACAAAGCTAATGGTAGTAATTCCTTCAATGATCCTCACTCTTTCCCCTCCCCTTCCCCTAGACCACCTCCCTGGCTCCACTGAGGTTTCTCCTCCATTATCTGGAGTCCCTCTGGTATCCCAATTACTCCCTAGCTTCCACATATTAGAAAATATATGACCCTTCACTTTCTGTGACTGGCTAATCTCACTTAACATAATGTTCTCCAGGTTCTTCCATTATCCTGCAAATGACATAATTTTGTTCTTTATTGCTGAATAGAATTCCATTGTGTGGATATCCCATAATTTTGTAATCTGTTGATGGTCACCTAGGTTGGTTCCATAATTTGGCTATTGTGAATTGTGCTGCTATGAACATGGATATGCATATGTTACTGTAGTTCTCTGATTTCAGTCCCTTTGGAAAGATACCCAGGAGTGGTATAGCCAAATCATATGGTAGATCCATTCCCAGTTTTCTGAGGAATCTCCGCACTGATCTCCATAGCAGCTGAACCAGTTTGCAATCCCACCAACAGTGTGAAAGAGTTCCAATTTTCCCAGATCCTTGCCAACATGTATTGTTTTTTGACTTCTTGATGATTGCCATTCTTATTGGGGTTAGATGGAATCTCAGTGTAGTTTTGATTTGCATCTCCCTCATTGCTAATGATGTTGAACATTTTTTCATGTATTTATTGACCATCTGTATCTCTTCTTCTTTTTTTTTTTTTTTTTTTTTTT
>PVJS01059581.1:0-11478 GCA_004027185.1 Glis glis
AGATGCGCTTTCCTCGGAACGAGTCGCACACACTCTACGTGGCTTCTCCCTCTTTATCTAAGTCCGCACCTATCAGAATCCTGCTGCCTACATTCAGGGCAGGGCTTTCTCTTTAATCTGCTGTTACACACCCAAAATCACATAATCTTGGGTGTGTCATGATCAGGTCAAGTTGACAACTTAGATTAACTATCACAGGTTTCTAAAGATATCTGTCTGGTTAACAGTGTGCAGGCCAATTATAGTTTCTTTTTGTTGTTGTTGTTAACTTTAAGATTTATAGATTTTCCAGAAATTTGGGAGAGATAGGCCTAGGGAAGAGAACTGATTTGGGGAATAAAGGCATGAGGAACTTTAGCTCCAGGTTCATACATTAAAGTTATATTACTTTTATTTCTTCTATCCTACATCAGTTTTTAAGTTCACATGGTATAATTAGACATCACTCATTCATCCAAACCCACCATGCCACGGTCTGAAGCAAAAGAAAACATCAGTAATACAAATCCTGCCTTTATTTACATTTTGTTATTTTGATTATCCTGGATTTTTTTTGCATAAAATTTGATTCTTTAAAATGTTACACTGATCATTTGATGCTGATCAACAACCCGATGGAACTGGACATGGTCATGTGAAGTAACATAGGCCAGACAAAGACAAGTATGATATGACCTCACTCATATATGGAATCTGAAATAGTAGATCACACAGAAGCTGAGAGTACAACGGTGGTTTCCAGAGGCTGGGGAGTGGGAGGGAGGGGAAGGGCTTGCGCGAGGTTGACCAGTGTGTATTAAGTTATAAGTAGATGGGAGCAAGAAGTTCTGCTTTGCTATTGCGCAAAAGGGTGACTATAGATAACAATAATGTATTGTAGATTTCCAAACAAAAGAAGAAAGTATTTTGAAAATTTCCATCATAAAGAAATGATAAATGTTTGAGGAGACAGATATGCTTAACTGATTTAAACATTATGTAATGTATACATGTATTGGAATATTACCTGGTACCCTGCTAATATATACTAATTTTGTTTTTATTTATCAGTTAAAATAAAATAAATGAAGAGTAGTTAGAGAGGAAGAGGAAATAAGAGGGTGTGAGTCAAATAATAGTAATTTTTTTTCTTAAAGCAACCAAAAATCTGACCACGACTTATGGAACTTTAAAGCTTTCTACTCCATGTTTTTTGTAGTTTTTTTCTTCTTTTTGGGCAATTTATTCCCTTAAATTGTGTTAAATTTATAGTTTCTATAAGATTAAAATAAACCTAATAAAATTTCTTAGAGAAAGACAAATATAATTAAATACTGCATTCAATTATTTATTTGATTACTGAGCATTTGCACCCCGTTAAGGGTTGCACCAGAAATTAGTATGTTATTCCCCTTACCCTAGACTCACCCCTAAGTCATGCCTAATTTTCAGAGTGCAGAAGTATAATTTTTCCTTGTATACTAGAGAAGGAAACAAGGGAGGGGGAGGCAGTGGACGCTCTAATGACTAATATATCCAGTTAAAGTAATAAGTTATCACGTTAAATTGTCTGATTGGGGCGAAAGAGACAGCAAAACTCCACAGATTATTTCATTCTTCACAAAATAAAGAGAAAAATTTAATTCTATAGATATATGGTTTATAGTCCCATCATTAACAAATATACGCTTTCTCCCCCAAAGTCTGATTGGATTATTTTACTCCAAAAATATCTTATTTGAAAGTCATGGTGTCAGATGTTTTTCCTTTGATCCATGGAGATTAAATTGCATTGCTTCTGCTTGGATTTAACTTCTTCAGCTACTCAAAAATCTTTACCTGAACTTAGTTTGTGTTTTTAGCACTTTTTGACTCATTGTTCCTATTCATGATTTTTCTCTAACAAAAGAACAACTGATAAGGAACAGTGAAAAAAAAGTGCATAGAATTTTAAGTTGCTGAGTTGTAATAAACACAAAATTATCTAAATGATTCTCATTCAATTTGCTCTAGGACTGTGTATTAAGATGCTTTAGAAAAATGTATTTCATAATATGTAAGTAGTTTATTTTTTGGAGGAAATGTTTTAGGTATGTGTGCTAAGATATTCTTTTTTAGCAATGTTGGCTCTTAATAATTGTTTGGTTAGCAAAAAAGCAAAATTGGAAAAAATGTGAACTAATATAGCACTTACATATTTCCTCAGCTTGCTTTATGGCTATTCTCATGAAACTGTGTTCTGGTGTAGCTTTAATAACAGAAAGAAAGAAAAAAAACTCTCTTAAATGAAAGCCAGCTTTATCCCTGCAGAGGGTACTAGTTCTCAGAACACACTTTTTTGTATAATCTTTCTTTTCTGTCTATCTCTGGTTCAAAGGTCTCTGTGTTTGGCTTATTTGGGATTCAGTATTAGCAGTACCACCAGCAATAGCTGTTCTCTCTGAAAGGCTAGAAAGTCTTAACTTCATCGCAGCATTCTTTATTCTCTTGGCTTCTGACTCTGAAGTGGAACCATGAATGTTCAGTCATAAGTAAAGGTGTCTTCTACTTGCTAGCAGGCAAAAGGTGGTATCAAGAGACTTTTTTTTTGAACACTTTGAAATCCTATGCCATGGCAGGAATAGTCCACAGTTCAGTCACTCAAGGAATGGTCACCCAAGGCTGGGCGTGGTGGCGCACACTTGTAATCCTGGTACTTTGGGAGGCTGAGACCGGAGGATCCCGGTTCGCGGCCAGCCTCAGCTCTCTCTCTTTCTCTCTCTCTCCCTGTCTCTCTCTCTCCTTCTCCCTTAGTGAGGCCCTCCGCAACTTCGTGAGACCCGGTTTCAAAATAAAGTATAAAAAATAGGGCCAGGGGTGTAGCACGGAGGTAGGACGCCCCTGGGTTCAATCCCCAGTACCGCAAAAAAAAAAAAAAAAAGAAATGGTCACCCAAAACAACTGTAATACAACACAAGTGCTTATTCTTTCTCACGTCGGACAATTTTAGAGTGATTATGTGAATTGGATCAAGTTTTAGACTACTAAGAAATTATGTGAGGCACTTCCATTATTTTTTAATGTACCTTATTGTATGCATGCAAATTAATAAAATGTATTCATAAGCAAATTTGAGACTGTGGTCTTAGGATATCATGTAAAAAGTTTTATCTGCAATATGTTGTTCTGAAAAATTACAGTAACTCAGCATAGTACATTAATATTTTTATCCTATGGTTCATTTTCTAAATGGAGTACAATGACCTTCCATCCTGGCAAGAGATCTGAAAGAATATTGCTTGACCTGAAAGTCACTGACTGGGAGTACAAGTTTTATTAGGATTTGTACCTAACTTATGTTATGGACAAATAATCCTCTATTTTGAATTAACTATGTGGTACATAGTCAAGGTATGGAGAGTCAATATTTATTATTCAGTGCAAAATTTTATAGATGCCATTTTCGAAAAGAAACTAAGTTATTAAAGGAAATGCTACAATAGTTAAGGCAACATTTAAAAGTGACCAAGAATTACTTTAATCTTTAGAGGGAAAATAGTCTTAGAATACATTGTGTTAGTAAGTGACTCTTTTTAAGAAGTTTTACTTTTCTAAAGTATATGCTTTTGATATACAATCAAAAACATTTGAAAGCTTAAGATAGCTTTTTTTCTATGAAATATTTCTCTTTTTTTTTTTTGCGGTACCGGGGATTGAACCCAGGGGCGTTCTACCACCGCGCTACACCCCCGGCCCTATTTTTTTTATACTTTATTTTGAAACAGGGTCTCACGGAGTTGCGGAGGGCCTCACTAAGGAGAGAGAGAGAGAGAGAGAGCAGGGAAACAGAGAGAGAGACAGAGAGAGAGAGAGCCGAGGCCGGCCAGCCGCGAACCCGGATCCTCCAGTCTCTGCCTCCCAAAGTACTGGGATTACAAGCGTGCCCCACCACGCCCGGCGTCTATGAAATATTTCTGTCAAATTATGTTTCCATGTCCACGTTTGAGCAATACTGAGGTAAGTGGCCTGGGAAACGCAGTGTCCTTCTCAGATTCAAATGTTGTCACAGTCCCAGCACTGTTTTTTGAGCTGCAGCTTCCAGCCCCAGCTTAGCCTCATGTCACAGGAAGAAAATGAGTTCTTCTTAGCCCTTGGAAAAGATCAACTTTTTTATAGTAAAACAACACATATATTTAAAGTCTTTTCTGTAAAAAAAGAAAAAATCTAAATAGTTGCATTAGTAAAGATAAAAGAAAATGTTAGGGATATTAACTTTATTTTAACTAACTTTATGCTACTTTAAAACATATAAGTTTTTTAATCTCACTATAGCATTAATATAAGACTTAGGTAAAGTGTTTTAGTTGAGTTTACAGAGGGGAAGAATGATTTAAAAATGTTTCTGTAATAATCTAGCTAGGGTTTTTTTGTCTAAATTTTGTCTACTATTTTCTATATTTTTGTCTATTTACCCAGGGCTTTGTGCATGCTAAGCAAGAGCTCTGCCACTGAGCTAAACCACCAGCCCTGATAATATCTAGTTCTTAAAATTAAAACTCACCTTTGCTATTTATTTCTTCTTTATCCTAGCTCTTCTTTTTGAATGTGGTGAGGGACTAGGCACTACTTGTATCTTGTATTTTATTGCATTTTACAATTTATAATGCATGTTTATATGCGTTATCTCTTTTCATGTTCATAACAACCTATGAATAGGTATTATTACCTCCTCCCAGTTTATAAAGGAGGAAACAGGAAAAGAAAAAGTTAATCTTTTTCAAGAGCTAAGTCATCACTATGCATTTGAATTTTTCTGGGTTTTAGTTCTTTTTTTTTAATGTTCATTTATTGGTGCATTGTAATTATACATTTTGATATATGTCAGGGTATGAACATCATACATGCACACATTGCACATTTAGCCCTCCCTCCAATCCCACCCTATTCCCTCCCCCTTCCCTCTCTTTCATGCTCCGGATAGTGATTGAGTCTTATAGGTTTGTGTATGTACATCATGTGCTATAGTGTGTTTCCAAAGATGAGGTCAGAGCCACCAAGATCTTATTAATTCCCCAAAGCCTCTTCACCTCTGAACATTGCTGGACGGGGGACCAAGCCTTCAACATGTGAATCTTTATGGAGCATCCCAGATCCAAACCCCAAAACTCTCTTTGTATATGTCAGTACATAGACAGATATAGCAAATACATGATATATACAGCAAAGTGATAACAAATACATGCATGTATACTTTATCTCTTCATACATATTGGGAAAAGATAGAGACTAAAGCGATTAATTTTTCAGCTTAAGTGTTCATTTATAACACCAAAATAAATGAAAAGAAGGACTGATATCAAAAAGAACACTTGACTGTCAAACAGGAAATACGCCTTCTGTTAATAAAATTCATTGATCTCGGTGTGGTTCAATTTCTATCAAATTCCCTTGAACAAACTGTTTACTTCAGTTTCCTCATTTATATAACAATATGATAAATTATCTCAGAGGTTACTTATTATATATACTATATAATATATATAGCATTAATATGTATTTCTTTTAAATATATTAATAATTATATAGATATAAATATATGTATTTAAATATATAATTCATATTTATATATACATATAAATATAATCCTTCTTTACACTCAAGTGTTCCTTCTGATATTAATTTCTTCATTTATAGATGAGAGGATATATATAAAGAGGTACAGAGATGCTGAGGCAATAGAACAAGCTGTTGGCAGAGAAGGAGTGGTACTTTTGCCCAAATCCCCTAACTCCCAATTCAACTACCAACTCAGGGACCATTAGTTTCCTTCCTCAATAACCACTGATACCCTAAGGCATTATGTCTATGGAAGCATTGCCAGTTTAGAAGAATCAAGTATCATGCTTTTCAGTCTCAAGTTAAAGCAGCCTGTTGCTAGAAGGACCTCTTAGAAGCTTTACCAGCCTACTGGGAGGATGTGTAGAAAGGCAATCAGCAGGCAAGAATCTTGTCCCTTATTTAATCAGAGCAGCTTTGCCATAAGCACTTTATATATTAAACTCACACTAATATCTCATTTGATAAAAATATTCTGAAACTTATTGATGTTTGCAAACTACAACCTTACTACTATTCCATGAGATAAAATATCTTAGATCACCTTATTGGTTACTTCATCATAAAATCTTCATTGTATATTTGATATATTGAAATGTTAATAGTCTTGGGTCTTGTGAATTAATGGCTAAAAAGTAAGGAAATACTCAATTTGCATTTATGCACCCAGTTGTTGGAGAAAGGGAAATGAAGATTTCACCTTCTTTTGGTTTCCGTGTAACACTTCTTTTTGGACTTACTTTCCTTTGGATGGAACTGGAAGGCCTTGTAGTTAAGTGATATTCAGATGAATTAAAAATGAAGAGGAAGCAACAAGACAGCCTCAGATGGAAAAGAATCCAGTATCGACTTATGACAACCAAGAGAAAACTACCTGGGACATTTCTATTACTGACTGTAGGAACCTCTCTATTGTAGTCAAGGAAATTACCATGTAAAAATAGATTTTCATATTTTTTATTAATTTTAGTAAACAGCCTTCTCTATTCTTTACTTTGGTAAAATATGAATCCTCAATAAACATTAGGCTGTTCATATAACCTCATGGAAAATTCAGAAATAACTACTGGCTTCATTAATGTAAATTACATTAATTATATAACAATATAATTATTGTTAAAATATTGAGAAACAAAGGAGAGAGACTCTATTTAGAATGCATATATTACCATTATATATGAACCCCTAGACTACACAATATATTCACATTTTATTTTCACTACTTTATATGTATTTTGAAGAGAATATCATGTAATTAGTCTAAAGGAGAAATGGAATAAACTAAATTAATTAACAAATTTTTTAAAAGAAAGATTAATTGACTTCATGACATCACTTGGTCAATTTAGTATTTTCTATCTACTCATTTTTAGTATTTTTCTATAGGAATTTCCTACAAATCTAATACAAATCAGCAGTTTATTGGTATTCAGAATCAACTGATGAGAACTTCTCTTTGGGAAAACTGCCAGTGGCAGTATCATTTATTATCATAACATAAGCTTTTATTAGAAAATAATTATGACTCAAGGTCCACTGGCATCCAGGCTATTTACTACATGCTTTTAAATTTTATATCACCAAGAGTGGTGGCACATGCCTGTAATCCCAGTACTTAGGAGACGGAGACAGGAGTATCACAGGTTCAAAGACAACCTCAGCAACATAGCAAGACTCTCAGCAACCTAGTGAGACTCTGTTCCAAAATAAATAAATAAATAAATAAATAAATAAATAAATAAATAAATGAGATGGACATGTAGATAGAAGGTAGAATGCCCCTGGGTTCAAGCCTCAGTACCACACACACACACACACACACACACACACACACACACATACACACACACACACAAATTTATATCATTTTCATTAGCTGTATAAAATGAGAATGTCTGTTCTAACTACATTGACTACTTACCAATAAGTTAGAATATAAAAAAATATGGCTAGACAAATGTCTCTATATTTTTTACTATCAGTCAATGATAAAATTAAAATTAATACAAATCATTTAACCAGTGTTATATGGCTTGTGAATTCATGAATTGAATAAAATCTATTTGAGATATCAGAAGTGTTTATCAAATGCAAAGAAGTATTTTCTCTTTCATGTTATTGGAATTTTGACATAAGAGAATATATAAGTAATATTCTTTTCTTTTAAAGTGAGATAATAATGGAGAGGCTTATCAAATCAAGCAAATATGCACACTTTGCCCTCCGTACAACCAGCTGGTAGAAACAGCAAAGTCACTAAGTGGCTCTCATGCTCAGCATAATTCATGGATCTTCATCCAGAGGGCTTTCCTCTAGTTCAAAGTAGGTTGTTGAATTGTCTCCCTGGTGCTCTCTTGAAATGCCAATATGTCTTTATCAAGTGCTTTCCTATTTACAATGCTGCTCCCAAGATGTACTATTGGATCTGTTGACACTAATGGTAGCTGCCAATCTTGTAGACAATGGACAGTGTTGGTGTCATTGTAGATTTTCCTCCATTCCATCAATTCTAGTCATCACCACGCTGGCTGGGTGCCACGATCTCCTGTGCTTATTGGGGCAACACGACACGGTGCTGAAGACTAGGAGACCATATACACCTACAATTAAACTTATCCCATCATTACTATTCTGCCTTGAGCAAGTTACATTACCTCTCCAAGTCTGAAAATTTGGGATGCTAATACATCACTTCATAAAATATTTAAAAGTTAAATGAGATAATATACAATAGCACCATGGCCCTGTCTTAAAATCAAAAGTATTATATCAATGGTGGCTATGATTATTATTATTAAAATTAAAATCATACACTAACTTGAAATGTCTATTTCCTTTTATTCTTCTAATAAAAGAGTTCCCAAGTTGCTCTTCATTACAGATCCTTTCTCTAAGCCCCTTGGAAATAAATCTTCAGGGGATTGGACCAAAAGACAAAGTAAATAAAGCTAGAAAAAAAAGAAAAATGACAAAGTGAGACAATTGTTCCTCTGCTCCAAGACTTTGATTCTCCCTATGCACTCATCAGTATATTCCCTATCAAGTATAAACAGTGGCTTAAGAGCAACATGCCAAGCTCAGATGCGTTTCCTTTACTGTTCCTCCTCTGAGGCTCCGAAGGCCTTCGTGTATAATTTGTGTATAATCACGTTATCTTGACCACCATGGATTGAACTCTGTCCACCCCAAATTCACATGCTAAGCCTTAACCCCTAATGTGATGATATTTGGAGACAGGTGTTATAAGGAGGTAACAAAGGTTAAATAAGGTCGTAAGGGCAGGGCCCTGATCAACAGGGCTAGTGTCCTTATACAGAGAGGAAGAGACCTTTCGCTCTGTCACGTCAGGGCACCATAGCAGGAAGGCTTTCCTCTAGAAGTGGAAATAGGGCCTTCACCAGGAGCTGAAGCAGCTAGCGCCTTGCTCTTGAACTTTCCAGCCTCTAGAACTGTGAGAAATAAATACCTTCTTTTTTTGTGATTGGCTAATCTCACTTAACATAATGTTCTCCAGATCTTTCCATTTTCTTGCAAATGCTGTTATTTTGTTCTTCTTTATTGCTGAGTAGAATTCCATTGTGTGTATTTCCCATAATTTTGTAATCCATTCATCTGTTGATGGACATCTAGGTTGGTTCCATAATTTGGCCACTGGGAATTGTGCTGCTATGAACATGGGTATGCATATATTACTGTTGTTTTCTAGATTCAACCCCTTTGGTATGATACCCAGTAGTGGTATAGCCAGATCATATGGTGGATCCATTCCCAGTTTTCTGAGGAATCTCCACACTGATCTCCATATGTTTTCATTAATATGCGCAACTTAGGGAGTAGTGGGGACACAAAAGGGACTCCAATGACAACGGAGAACCCTCAGTGGTGCAAGGGAAGGGGTACAAGGGAAGGGCAAAAAAGAAGTAAATCTATGGAATTACTGTCATAAACAATGTGTATATATGAGATACCAACATCATTCTCAGTGCTACATGTGGAGGGGAGGGGAGGCACCAAGAGCTGTGTGCATGTATGTTAACAACAAACTGATACTCATTGTGATGTGAGACTACAATGCACCAATAAAAACATAAAAAAAGAAACAAAAAAAAAGAAATAAATACCTGTTGTTTAACCCACCCAGCCTATGGTATTTTGTTAGAGAAGCCTGAGCAGACTGAGACAATGACCAAAGACCTCTCTGGACGGGTCTTTCAGCTTTTCTTATGAGACTCAAGTTCTATTGTATATATAATGGGCAAGGTAGGAAATTCAGGTCACATACAGTACATTTATCTTTGTGAAACTGTTTTCTCATTGACCCAAAAGTCATAGGTAAATTCAGGTTTATTCAACTTAAAAGTTTTCCTACCTTTCATGTCTCCCTCCAGCACCTCTAGACTTCTGACCATCCTGTAAATTATTGCTAGATTAAATTTTCCTAAAATATCATTTTCATTAATCATTACATTGCCCCTAGTGAATCCTTAAACACAGCGTGGAGCGTATCCAGGTTCTCATTCTGGCACTCACAGCTTGCCCTCAAATGGCCTTTCATAAATAGCTAGCTGTATTTATGATGTTTTCCTCTTTACAGTTCTTCAATAAAGTTAATGGCCTCACCGTCTCAATTTCATCTTTAAGATAATTATTTATTTTTATAATGTTGCTGTGAGGATCTAATGAGGTATTAAACAGAATACTCATTAGGATATCTGGGGATATAATAATCAGTTAACAGTTATTCTAATATTCATACTGATCTCCATACAGGTATTATTTTTTCCTAATAACAGACATTTTTCTGACCATTTAATATGTATTAAAATTTGCTTTCAGTTTTGATCTTGTCAAAAGGTAGGTAACAAACAGTCTTGCATTAGGAAAATTGAACTGACAAAAGGTTATGTATTTTGCCCAAGGTCACAGGGAAGGGAAAGCAGAACAAGAATTGAGCCAAAGCTGTGTGGTTTGAGGGTCTGCACTGCGCTACTTCTTCCTCTGTCTACTGATTCTATGTGTCCTATCATATTTTTATGGAGTATTCCTGAATATATATTCTTCCCTCTCTTTGTATAAAGCCAAGTTTTTTTTCAGATTTAGATTAAAATTCCTTTTTCATGATAACTCACCAAATAATTTTCCCATTTGCTTTAATATGAACACAAATGATATGCAGCTTATATATGTGTGTGTGTGTGTGTGTGTGTGTGTGTGTGTGTGTGTGTGCACGCACGCACACCTGTGTGTATGTGTATTCCATATTCTTACAAGTATTTCAGCAAAGTTTTTTCAGTTTGAATGTTAGGTCATAGTGGCATGGGCTATTTTCTGTTTTCAAAGTTCAAAAAACACAAAGAGACACATATAAATATATCCCTGGCAACATTATTTTCTTTCTTTCTTTCTTTCTTTCTTTCTTTCTTTCTTTCTTTCTTTCTTTCTTCTCTCTCTCTCTCTCTCTTTCTTTTTTATGTGGTACTACGGATTGAACTCAGGGTCATTCTACCACCAAGCTACACCCCCAGCCCTATTTTACTTTTATTTAGAAACAGGGTCTCACTAAGTTGATGAGAGTCACACTACTTGCTGACGCTTGTCCTCGAACCTGCAATCCTCCTGTCTCGGACTCCTAAAAACTGGGATTACAGGTGTGCGCCACCACGCCTGGCTCCCTAGCAGCATTATTATTTTTTTTTTTAGTTTTCTTTTTTTTTAACTTTTTATGTTCATTTATTGGTGCATTGTAAATTATAATTATACATTTTGATATATGTCAGGGTATGAACATCATACATGCACACATTGCACATTTAGCCCTCCCTCCAATCCCACCCTATTCCCTCCCCCTTCCCTCCCTTTCATGCTCCGGATAGTGATTGAGTCTTATAGGTTTGTGTATGTACA
>PVJS01059582.1:0-11475 GCA_004027185.1 Glis glis
CCAGCCCTATTTTTTATACTTTATTTTGAAACCGGGTCTCACGAAGTTGTGGAGGGCCTCACTAAGGAGAGAGAGAGAGAGAGAGAGAGAGAGAGAGAGAGAGACAGGGAAAGAGAGAGCAAGAGAGCTGAGGCTGGCCGCGAACCCAGATCCTCCGGTCTCCGCCTCCCAAAGTACTGGGATTACAAGCGTGCGCCACCAGGCCCGGCTTATTTCTACTTTTCTTAGAGAGAGAGAGAGAGAGAGAGAGAGAGAGAGTGTGTGTGTGTGTGTGTGTGTGTGTGTGTGTGTGTAAGGCAATTTACCATTGCATGTGACTACTACTTTCTATCCTGGTTTGATTTTCTGATTATGTTTTCTCTTCTAAACTCTTGCAGCATTTAATAAGAATTTTAAAAAATCCATTGTAAATTTTACATTTCAAAAATATAAGACATTTGAAACTGTCTTCAATTCAGCAACTTAAGTCATCTTTTTACTTTTCAGTTTGCCAGGAAGTTTTGTACATTGAGACTTTTTAACATTTTGGAAGTTATTCAACCAGTAATCAATGTTCATTGTAGTTACCATTTTATGCTGTAAATGAAAAGAGGTAAGGCAGATGTAAATTTTTTCCCTCAGGACACTTAAATGGTGCGTATACATAACTGATTCTACATAAGTTAGAATGTGGAATATTCTGTATAAACTAGGATGTATTAAGAAAGGCTCAGGTAAAATGGTGTGGGAATTCAAATGGTGAGGATGATGTTGACGACAGTATTTTACATGCATTCTCTCCAGGGGTGATTGATTAAGTTCAGGAGCCACAGCCTCATGTGCTTGTAAATTGAGTGTCTGTTATCACTGTGTTTTTTTTGTGTGGGATCCTTGGCATTGTTTCCTTTGGTGGCTTGTCCTCTTTCATTCCCCTAATAAATATAATGAAAATTTCACATTTTGGCTATCGGACTAAATTAGTTGAACCACAAGGGCCTCAAAGTTAAGTGAAAACTAATTCATTTTGTTATTGTGCAAATTTTGATTAAGCAGAAAGTTTGGGTATTAAGGTGGAATTGGCTTTAAGCAGTATAATCTGACAGGATTGGTGGTCTGCTCATGTGTGGGCACCCGTTAATACCTGGCCATTGTTAGTAAACCCAAGGTCATTGCCAGCTCAACCCCAAGAGTTGGGGTGCAGGGATCCATATTCTCCTAGGTGCACTGGGATCTGCTGGTGGATCACCCTTGGATTCCCCCATATCCTCAGATGCCTAAATTCTACATGGGAGGTAAAACTATAAACCTTTTTTCTCTCCAACAGAAGAATCCCAGGAGTGCGTGTGAGACTAGCTGCTTCTAATTTTCTCAGACTTTGTGGAACAGCTTGATCTCCGTTCCATCTTTGGAAATGGAGTACTGGCCTTACTCAGACTGAGCCATCCCACAGATGGTCCCATTTGCTAGTCATTTTCTCTACTTAGCTTCAGTTCCTGCTGAGGTGAAGATACCAAGGCCTCACTCCTAGAGGAGCCCACTAAGAAGCCTGCCCACACTAGTTTGTGCCAGCAGTAAATTGTTATCTCAGAGGTCAATAAGAACAATGGAGGAATTTGCTCACATTATGTAACATGAGATTTATGTGATTGAAAGTGCCAATCTTCTTTTAGCATTTCATTCTGCCAATTTGTGTTGAATAATTGAACTTGAATTAAATGACCTCATCAATTGAAAGACTAGCCAAACCCAGACTGAAATATACTAAATACATTTCACAGAGCTCTTCACAGCCCCAGGAGAAATAGGGGGAAGAAATGCTGTTAATTAAAACAAGCAGCAGCAAGAAGAAAGGCAGCAGCAATTAGCCACCTTTCTGGAATATGTGAGATTAAAGAGGTGGCTCTTACTGCTTGCTCCAAAGGTCAACTCCATTGAAACACTATCAGGAGGAGTTTGAAGAATTCTAAAAGTCAGAAATCCCCAGATGGAAAACACTGGTCTCCTGGTTCATTGAGGTTTCAATCTCGTGTTGATGCCTGGACTGTCATGCTGACTTCCAGCATCCTGAGAGGTCACCTGGCCACAGATGGGAACTTTGTGCAGAAGAGAGGCAAATCTGATCTCATTTTGTAAGCTTTGCTGTAGGATGTTCCTGAGGCCCACTCTGTTTCTCATTAGGTCTACTTTGATTTCTTTAGACTTTGGGTCCATGGGTCTAAGCTTATTACTGCAGCTCACTTCAAAGATCAAGCCTGTAACCACACTATTAGTCATAGGATATGAAAATGGTATTACTGCATACTATAATCAATGCGAGCTTTGCAATTTAATGTACAAAAATATGGCATTGCAATGTTTAACAGGAGAAACTGGAATTTTAAAACGTAGCTAGTGGAGTAAGTGAAGTTTGTTGCATGGGATTTTTAGATCTGTGTTCCTTGTGTGTAGGTAAAAGATGAAAAAATAAGGTTCTTATCCTTACCTAGCGGAAGGAGGTTAATACCCCACCCACTAACATCTGCTAATTTTATTTTTTAAAAACCTTAAAGTCTAATCAAATTGCAGATTCAGCCCTGACTTCCTTTGGTGAAAGAATGCAGGCATTAGTCTGGTTCATTGGTACAGCTGGTTTCATTTAACTTGCAGCAGATAAAACAAACAATGCCTAATCTTTTTGACAAAAGTGACAGTGAGGTTATTGTTTAAGCAAGAGGCATGATTTCAATTATTAGACTAAACTCTACTGGAATAACTTTCCTATTACACAATGTTTAAGTGCATTGGCCTCTGTTAACTATTTTTGTTATCGGGATACTTTGATCATTTGATTAGGAGTCTCTCAAAATAGCAATCAGTGATATCCGCTGGTCTTTAGCAAATATCAGAAGTGCTAATGTATTCACAAATTCTTTTTGAAAGAGTTAGTGTAGAAAATTTTAATTTCTGAAATTATTAAAACTCACTCTATCAGGGTTCCTGGAATTTTTCTTCCATAGTTTAGTTGAAGTGATTTTTGAGGAGAACTAGGAGATGTGCTGATGAGACTGGTTTCAGTTTAAAGCATACCCACATTCCTGAGTTGCTTCATTATTATTGCCGTACTTTTAGTTTAAACCAGGATGCTAGGAATTAGCATCTTTCTAGTCTAAACCCTCGTTTCTCAAGTAGGGAAGAGTTTGCTCATTAGAATACATTTGATAGTGTCCGGAGACATTTTTCAGTTTTTACAGCTTAGAAAATGGTGGTGGTGTTATTGGCATGTAGTGGGTAGAGGCCAGAGATGCTGCAAACAATCCTACAAATGAACAGGGCAGTCTCTTGCAATGAAGAATTAATTGGCTGAACATATCAGTAGTGCCAAAATTGAGAAACCTGAAAGAATGCATGGAGGCAGTGTTCATTTGAAAGAACTCTGGCCTTCTGGGGTATTTAGTAAGACCCTACTGTGTTCTGTGTGCCCAGCTAGGCAATGGATAACTATAGTGAACAAAAACTGACAGAGTCCCTCTTTTCATGGAGCCTGCCATTGAAGAAAAGAAGCAGAAATTAATCAAATCAGCAGATACATCTGTAATTACAAGTAGTGTGAAGGAAAAGAGAGCTATAGAGCGAGTGGTAGATAATGTGCATTTGCACGAGAGCGAGCTGGGCAATAGGTTTACTTTAGATGGACAGCGGAAGCCTTGTTGAGGAGGGGACATTTATGCTTAGATGTCAAGGAGGAGTTGTCACCAACCAGGTAAAGAGTAGGGACAAGAGTGTTTCAGGCCAGGCCCCGAGGTTAGAAAGAACTTGCTGAGAAAGAGCTTAGTGTGTTCAGCAAACTCAGAGACAGCTGTGTGAATGGAGGAATGGGATCCTCGGGAGATTGGCATGAGTTGAGGTTTGAAAAGTTAGCAGGACCTTGAGCATCACCCTAGGAATATTCCGCTTGTATACTGCTGCAAAATGAACAACCTCAACCCTTAGAGACTTAGAACAACTCTCAGTTATTTTGCTCATGAATCTGCAATCTGGAAGATGTTAGGCAAGAAGTTAGTTTCATTGTTTGAAGCTTGGTGGAGATTTTGGGGACCCACTGCCAAAATCATTCACTCACATGACTCAGGTTGGTGCTGGCTCTTCACACGGCTTGGATTTTCTAATAGTATGGTGACTGGGTTCTCCAAGTTAGCATCCCAAGACATAGAAAATGAGAATTCTGGCCAACTCCAACATGTAAAGAGCTTTGAAGTTGAACTTGTGAATCCATCATTACAAAGGAGAGCATGTACAAAGTAAAAACCATCAACTTGTTTAGAAATTTGTCGGAGAATTGAGGTTACAGGGCAAACCACTATTCTAATCTTTGGAGGGACAGAGGCATCCAGACAGACACAGCCAAGTTTTGCTTACCTGGAGCACAACTGCTAGAGCTATAAACTGCTAGAGACACTTAAATGGTAATTGTATTGAATTGCTGGAGACTGAATATTATAGGCATGAGAGTAAGAACTTCTGGGGGTCAGGAGTAGGGAGGCCCCCACTCTTCCTTGGTCTATACCTCTAAGAACCCTAGCACGTTCTCACAGTGAAGATCTTGGGGTGATCCCCGTGTGGCTCCAGTAGGGGGAGGGCAAGAGTGAGCATCATAAAATACCCCAGAGTGTTTTCTATCACAGACACTTGCTCTCCAGGGAAAAGTCCATGCTAGAACCTCATCCCAACCAAAGGAAGGACATTTCCTCGATTCCAGTTCTCTGAAGCCTTCCTGTCTTACCTATGTGTGTGGAACCATACTCCGTGGTGGTCAAAGTTTCAAGGAAATAGATTGGGAACACTGAAGCCAGGGAAGGAAACAGTGGACCTTATTTCCTGGTGTGCTTGAGACAATCTTGGTTTATGCTTGTTGTCTTTGTGTGATTATTAATAGTGCTTTTTTGTACTGTGAATATTGTCCCCATTTGGAGGATAAATTACACAGTTATCTTACTTATGTAATACTTTATGCTTCTGGGAACTTGATAAAATATTTTTCCAGAAACCAAAATTAGATTAAAGTATTTTTTTCTGGGATGAAGCCGAGTGTTTAGAGGCATTAACTTCAGAGAATCTGTGGAACATTTGTGAATAGTTTGTGATTGTCATTGACCCCCTCTCTAATTTCGATTTGTCAGTTTATTTTAAATCGATGGCAGGTGAATGAGTTTGGTGTACAGCTCTTAGACAGGAAGGTCTGCAGACTGGACTTAATTACTTTCGTGAAATAGCAACTGATTAGTCTAAAATTCAAACAACTTATCCAGATACCTTACTACTCATGATATGAATGATAGTTTTGGAGTAATTCAAGATGCCTGAAATGCTGGAAATTTGAAACAAAAATTAACCAGTAAGGTGGGGCTGGGGTGAAATCAAGTGCCATTAGAGTTCAAAGCTAAGAGGATGAAGCTTCAGTGAATTTTAGTCAAATGCTTACATTGTATTTAGCACTGACTCAGATGTATACTATACTGTTAGGAGTGATGATGGAGCGATAGCATGCACCTGAAAATCTAGGACTACAAATCATAGAGCTATCCAGTGCCAGATTATCCAGTGTTGAAGACACTGTGTATATTGGGGTGATTTTGAAGTATACAGAGTCCTGGTAGGCCAAGATCAAAAGGGAGCGCTTGACAAAGGAGCGATCCTTCTCTTAAATATGCTTGTCTTGCCAGCCAAGTGCAACTTCAGGGTCTTGTTTATGGCTTCATCATGAATCCCTGGAGAGGTATCTACCTTTGTCGTTAGAATCGGAAAATAGAAAAGATGATGTGAACTTATTGGTTTTGAGCCAGCAAAATATCTAAGTTTACAGAGTCTTAGAAAGTAAATTAAGCTGGGCATGGTGGCGCATGCCTGTAATCCCAGTACTTGAGAGGCTGAGACAGTAGGATCACAGATTTGACACCAGTCTCAGCAACTTAGTGAGACCCAGATTCAAAATAAAAAATAAAAAGAACGGGGGGTGGTGTAGCTTGGAAGTTGAATGCCCCTGGGTTCAATCCCCAGTACCACCACCAAAAAAAAACCAACAAAACAAAACATAGGAAATTAATTATTTAAAGATTTCAAGCTTAAGGCATTTTTTTATACTTAATGGTTGATTCCTGAGCAAATATGTTCTCCGGTTCTCCCTTCCTTCTACACTTTGAAGGAAACAAACATACCTTTTTCCACTTGAACAAATTCTTTGAAAATTAAAAAGATAATTCTGTCTCTAGTTCAGAATCTTTCTTTGGGATTGATTTTTTTTAATTATCTGTGTTTTCAGGGATTTAAATCAGTGATACTACCGATCTGTAAGCATTGTCTGAGCTGAGGGAAAATTGTAAACATTAGGCTTTACTTTAACTTTGGTTAATAGTCGAAAGCCTCATTGTTACTATCCAGTATAGAATAAGAAATTGTTCTAATTGGCTTGATCAGTGAGACAAATGCTGCTTAGCATTCAGCATAGGTATTGACAGACAAAGGGGGGGGGCCCTGAGGATGCCAATAAAACCCCTTAGAAGAAATAAGAGGGAGAATGAGATATTGAGAAACCAAATAAGTATTGTTACAAATTAGGGATCCCAAAGGAAGCAGAATTCCTAATGAAAAAGAGATAAACTAAACAGAGTGACCCTCCCCCTTTTAAGTTATAAAAAAAAATTCTGTCCTTGGAAAGTTTCAGTGCTAACTCTAGAGAGTTGAGGGCACCTGGGACTGTGTTCAAAGTAAAGCATGGTGGACCATTAAATTAAAATAGACTGTGTCTCATCTCTGAGTGGAACAGAAAGAATGAAATAACCAAGATGCAAAGAACAAGAGGGCAATAAATAAGCAGCAGGAAAACCAGCAAGGAAGAAGGGAATTTCAGAAGAGTATGGATGGCGATGCCAGATATTCAGAAAATCAAATCAGAGGTGTTCCGAGAAGAATCCATTACAGTTTACAGTTAGGAAGGTTTCTCTCCATGTTTAGGGGGTGAGTTGGGATGTGCACTTAATTGCTTTGGGTACTCTTGAGAAGTGAGGCAGGGAAGGAAAGGGAGCAAAAGGAAAAGAGAGGTGTTCTATGTTGTTTTAGTTTTAAACCAAATGGGAAAGAATCTAGAATACGGGAATCAGTAAAAAGGAGAGAGAAATGATTAAGGAAAGATTTGAAGTATACTCTTTTTAAAAAATTTAAAAATTTTAATTTTTTCTATGTACCTTTATTAGTACATTATAGTTTTGCATCATAATGAAGTTCAAAGTGATAGGGATATACATGCACATAGCACTTGGTGAGCTTCCCCTTGGCACTCTCAGAAATATACTCTTGGTGAGAAAATTTTGATGAGCTCTGTTTTCTCTTCACTTGAACTTTATTCCACATGTTTGGAATAATTGGTCTTTCCCTTTCTAGTTCTGATAATGTGTAGGTCTAAAATAATTCTTTTTATTGTCAGCTTTATCTCACTTAGGATTTAAACTTACAAGAAAATTATCCTTAAATATTTTTTCTGCCTTTTTAGTAATGTGCTTTTAAAATTCACATACATGGTAGAACTCTATAGTGCATTGATTTCTCTACTAATTTTTCTTCATTGATGCTAGTTGTGATTTTTTTTTTTTTGATGGTACTGGGGATTGAACTCAGGGGTGTTCAACCTTTGAGCTATACTCCCCAGCCCTATTTTATTTTTTTATTTTGAAACAGGATCTCACTAAGTTGCTGAGGCTAGCCTTGAACCTGCGATCCTTCTGTCTAAGCCTCCCAAGTACTGGGATGTTATGCTAGGTTGCATGAATGACATTTATACAAGGAAAAGTCATATAACATGGATTTTCCTCAAAGGGCTAAATTGTGTGCAATCCCTATTAAAATACCAATATCATTCTTCATGGACCTAGAAAAATCAGTCATTAATTTCATATGGAGAAACAAAAGACCCAGAATAGCCAAAGCAGTCCTCAGAAATAAGAACCATGCAGGAGGCATCACATTCCCTGACTTCAAATTATACTAGAGAGCTATAGTAATAAAATCAGCATGGTATTGGCACAAAAACAGACACACAGATCAATGGAACAGACAAGAAGATACAGAAACAAATCTACAAACTTATAGCCAATTTATTTTTGACACATACGTTAGAGAAAAGACAGTCTTTTCAACAAATGGTATTGGGAAAATTGGTTATCTATCTGTAGAAAAATGGAACTAAATCCTTACCACCCTGCACAAGAGTCAACTTGAGGTGGATCAAAGATCTGGAAGTTAGACCAGAGACTGTGAAATTACTAGAGGAGGGCATAGGTTCATCACTCCAACATACAGGCACAGGTAGAAACTTCCTCAACAAGTCCCTCAAAGCTCAGGAAACTAAAACAAGAAGTAATAAGTGGGATGGCATTAAACTAAAGAGTTTCTGCACATCAAAGGAAACCATCAAGAGTCTAAAGAGAAAGCCTACGGAATGGGAGAAGATCTTTGCAAGCTATCCCTCTGACAGAGTACTAGTATCTAGTTTATACAAAGAACTTAAAAGACTTTACACTAAAAAAAACACAAATAACCCAATCAAGAAATGGGCAACCGAATTGAATAGATACTTCACAAAAGAAGAGATACAAATGGCCAATAGATACATGAAAAAATGTTTGACATCATTAGCAATCAGGGAGATGCAAATCAAAACTACTCTAAGATTTCATTTAACCCCAATCAGAATGGCAATCATTAAGGAGTCAAACAACAAGAAATGTTGGCGAGGATGTGGGGAAATAGGAACTCTTCTGCACTGTTGGTGGGATTGCAAACTAGTTCAACCACTGTGGAGATCAGTGTGGAGATTCCTTAGAAAACTGGGAATGGATCCACCATATGATCCGGCTATACCACTACTGGGTATAATTCCAAAGGGATTGAAACCAGAGAACTACAGTAATATATGCATGCTATGTTCACAGCAGCACAATTCACAATAGCTTAATCATGGAACCAACCTAGGTGTCCATCAACAGACGAATGGATTACAAAACTATGGGAAATACACACAATGGAATTCTACTCAGCAATAAAGAAGAACAAAATAAAATCATTTACAAGAAAATGGAAAGACCTGGAGAACTTTATGTTAAGTGAGATCAGCCAATCAGAGAAAGAGAAGGGTCATATGTTTTCTCTAATATGCACCAGCTAGGGAGTAGTTGAGATACAAGAGGGACTCCAGACAATGGTGGAGAAGCCTCACTGGAGCCAGGAAAGTGGTCTAAGGGAAGGGGAAGGAGAAAGGGAAGGGGAAGAACGAAGTTCATTAATGGAAATACTACCATAGACCACGTGTACATATGAGAATATACCAATGTCAATCTCAGTACTCTGTATTGGGGGGGTAAGGGTAGGCGGGGGTGGCACCAAGTGCTGTGTGTGCATGTATGGTACTGTCAACTTGATTCTCATTGTGATGTGAGACTATAATGCACCAACAAAAGCACATTAAAAAATAGTGTTTTCTCATATGAAAGAAAATTAGATTTCTTATTAGAAGTTAGATTTGGTGTCTGAGGCTTTACATTACTGAATAGCTTTTTTGTTTAAGACCTTGTCAGTTTTCCTCACATTGGAGCCCTAAACTGAGAAAAGCAGTTATTAGCTCTCTAGGAGGGAGGTGCCAGTGCTCTAGAGGTAGTTCATGGTGATGGACACCAGTGTGGTTGCTTGGAAAGCCCTGGAAGTAGCACAGGTGGACTTAACAAACTGTGTATTCAGATTTCTAATAAAGATATTTTATACTATGGATATATAACTATGGTATTGAAGTCCTGGAAATTTATTGATTTTTTTTAGTGTGCTTGATTTATATTTATAAAGATATTAGTTTTATGGTTTGTTTTAGTCTGTGCTTATATCATAAAATATACTTAGTAGACTTTCTAGACTTAATTTACCTTTATTGGTTAGGATTAAAATGTATATTTAATTGCTTCAGATGAACATTTTTGATATGTTAACTTCTATTTCACTGATTCTTTTTTATTGTTCCAAGTGTGTGTCCTTACACACACACACACACACACACACACACACACACACACACACAGAGTTCTTTTTAGGCTTTAAGTGCTTTGTTCACCCCACTTCTGAAGTTTTTTTTTATAAACGATTTGGTACTAGGGATTGAACCCAGGGCCATTCTACCTCCAAGCTACAATCCCAGTCCTATTTTAGTTTTTATTTTGAAACAGGGTCTTGCAAAGATGTTGAGAGTCTCCCGAAGTTGCTGAGGCTGTCCTTGAACTTGCAATTCTCCTGTCTCAGCCTCCCAAGCAGTTGGATTACAGGCTGTGCCACTGCACCAGGCTGAACTTTTGTTTATGACTGATCCCTCCACATGTAAGTGGCTTATCTCTCTTTCTAACATGTCTGCATCCTATTCTATCTTTAAGACTTAACTCAAGTCACACCCATGTCATGAAACTTTTCAATCACCTGACAAGACTATCTCCTTGACCAACCTTTGTCAGTCTTCTCTAAGCCCCCTTCTAGATTAGGCCTTGACCTTGGTCCCCATCCTTGACAGAGCTGCATAAGCCAGTGGGAAGAATCCCGTTAGTTTATCCCCACCGTTGATACCTGATCACCCTGCCTGCCCTCTACAAGAATCCTTTTAGGTCAGCTTAGCAAAATCCCCCCTACTCTTCCTGTCTCTTCTTAGTAATTTTTCACTAGTGGGCTTCCCCCAGTCTGCTGCTGGCTATCAGTCCTCAGTTGTTCTTGTATTTGGAGTTGAGCCTAATCTTTCTCTTTCTGTTGCAATAGTCTTGACACCTGTCCTGACAGTCTTATAGGTGTCAGGATGGTATTTTCTTTAAATCTTATTGGATGATTCAGTTACTGCCTTGTTTTTAGCATCTCCTTTTCTTCCTAACTGTATTAGCTTACTATTCAGCACCTGTCATGAAGATATGAATAGATGCTCAATTAAAAAGTGTTACCCATGTAATGATTGGGGAAACTATTTAGGAACACTAAGATCAGACTCTGTAAGTAGGGTGAGAAGAGGCTCTGGCATATGGCTTTGGGGATAGTTTTGTAGTCAGGGCATAGGGAGTTCTTTCTTATTTGGATACTATGAGTCTCAATTCTTCCAGGTCTAAGATCATGTATCTAGGTTTGTAGAGTAAAACCAGCTAGCATATTTATCCTGGACATGTTCTGTCATGGATTATGGGGACTCCCATTAGACTAAATTCTAGCCAGGCCATTGCGGAGGTGCTGTGCCCCATAGGTCCTGCCCCCCTGTGACTGCCAGGTCCACCAACTGTTTCCCAATCAGTCCTGTAGTGCATGGCTAGTTGCTTTCACCAATAATCAAAATGCAGGAATCATTAAACTTTATGAAAGAAAGACAGGCTGGGGCCATTTTTCTTGCAAGGAAAGTAAGTATTAGAACTTGAGGCTTCCTGGGTTCTTAGCTCAGCCCACCCAGTAAAGGGACACACA
>PVJS01059583.1:0-11477 GCA_004027185.1 Glis glis
AAAAAAAAAAAAAAAAAAAAAAAAAACTGTCATAAGAGACAAAGATGGTCATTCTATGATGATAAAAGTTCAATTCATCAGAAAGTTATATAACAATTTTGAATGTATATGCATACAATATCAGAGCACCTAAATATTGGAGACCAATATTGACAGATCTGAAGGGGAAAATAGACAGGAATATAATAATTGTAAGAGATTTCAATACCCCACTTTCAATAGTGGCTCTGATATCCAGACAGAGAGCTAATAAGCAGATGGCAGCTTTGAACCTAACAGACTTATACAGAACACGCCACACCACAGCAGTAGAGTGCACATTCTTTTCAAGCATGCACAGATCATTTTGTAGGACTGGTCAGAGATTACATCACAGAAGGAGTCACAACAATGTTAAGAAGACTGAAATATCAAGTATCTCTTCTGACCAAAATGGAATATTCCTGGAGATCAACAACAGAAGGAAAACTGGGAAAATTCACAAAGGTGTGGAATGGGTCACATGAAATCAAAGGGAAATTTTAAAATATGTTGAGCCAGACAGAAATGAAAACAGAACATTCTAAAACGTACAGGATGCAGCAAAACAGTACTAAAAAGGCAGTGTAAAGCAATAAACCTCAAGGAACCAGAGAAACAGGAAAACACTGAGCCATTCAGAAAACACTAAACATTCAGCAGTGGAAGAAGGCAAGATTAAGACAGCAAGAATAAGAAATGCATGCAGAGCACACTTCTACTCTCTTAGCTTTATTATAGCATTTCTTATATCTTTTATACCTGCTTGGACCTCTTTTATAATAGTTCAAAGGAGAAACAGACCCATTACCATGAACCAGGCCTGCCTAAAACCAGTTGTCCCTGTCTAGAAGTCCTATAAACTGCTTAATGGTGTTCCAGTTCTTGTGTTTTTCTACTAGCCAAGCAACAAGCTGATACAGAATTACTTCCCAGAGGCATTGTCTGTGTGAAATCATTCCTTGAGGGATATCTAGAATACAGAACAAGAATGCCAATAAACAAAATAGATTGATATTTGGGGTGCTGCTTTCATTTTGTGACAATACAATGGACCTAGAAACTGTAGCGCCTATTCTTTGTAGCCTAAATTTAACTCTTGTCTAAGCTTTTATTAAATTTTTATTTTAAAGTTGGGCATGGTGGTACATGCCTGTAATCCCAGTACTTGGGAGGCTGAGACAGGAGGATTTCTAGTTGGAGGCCAGCCTCAGCAACTTAAAGAGACCTTGTTTCAAAATAAAAAATAAAAAAGGGCTGGGGGTGTAGCTTGGAGGTAGGATGCCCCTGGGTTCAATCCTCAGTACCAAAAAATAAATAAACAAATATTGCATTTTAGCTATGAGTACCTCCAAAACTACTATCTGCCAGAACATTGGGTAACTTTGGGTTTTTGTGTACTTTTTTTTTTTTTTGGTGGTACTAGGGATTGAACCCAGGGGCATTCTAGCTCTGAACTGCACCCTCAGCCCTTTTTGTTTTTGAAACAGGGTCTTGCTAGGTTGCTGAGACTAATTATGATACTTAAGTTTTCCAGTACCTTTAAAATACAAAAAAGAAGTACACTGTGGTCTTGTGGCACAGACTGAAGTGTGAGTGTAAGACATTGACTTTCAGGTAACATTTCAAGAGTCAAAGACAAAGTGGGAGAGAGAGTTCAGCCTTTTTCTTATGTAGCTTGTCAGAATCTTCTTATGTGTAGTTCTCGGTGGATTTCTGTACACTTACCCCTCCCATCTTTCTTACATTCCTTTTATAGAGTTAATGACTAACATTTCCAAAATTATCCCACACAATTAGCTGGCAAACCTCCTCTCCTCCTCCTCCTCCTCCTCCTCCTCTTCCTCCTCCTCTTCCTCTCCTTTTCCCCAGTCCTGTGCTTTCCAATTTGTGATCCTGTAACCTCAATTACAGATTAACATGAAAAGGTAGGCTTTCTCTAAGGCACTGAATTTAAAACTCTTTTTCTGTTTTCCCTGGTTTCAAAGTCCGAGTTCTTTTTGGACTCCACTACACATAAAATCATTTTTATGTGGGAAGCTGAGACAGGAGGATCTCAGATTCCTGGCCAGCCTCAGCAACTTTGGGAGGCCCTCCACTACTTAGTGAGACCCTGTTTCCAAACAAAAACATAGAATAGGGCTGGGGGTATAGGTCAGAGATAGAATGCCCCTGGGTTCAATCCCTAGTACAAATTAATTAATTAATTTTTCCTAGTTACATATCATCCTTCCTTGCTTGGTCAATGATGGACATATCTCTCAGTTGAGTCAAAGGGAATGATATCCAGGAAATTTACCAATAGTTTACAATGCCTGAATGTCTCAAACATATAAAGAGTAGCATATATGGTTTTCTCCAAAGAAAGAGGGCAGGTGCCATTGTATTGTCAATCCGTGGGTTCTCATTATATTTTTGTTTTTTCCTTCGGTAAAATAATCTACAGCTAAAATTCTTTATGTGATTTTGTGGGCAGTTTCCATTTTTTTGTTTTTTGTTTGTTTGTTGTGGTACTGATGATTGAATCCAGGGGTGTTCTACCTTTGAGCTACACTCCCAGCTTTATTTGATTTTTTATTTTGAAACAAGGTCTCACTAAGTTTCCAAGGGCCTCTCTAAATTGCTGACGCTGTCTTTGAATCTGCGATTCTTCTGTCTCAGCCTCCCAAGTACTGGAATTACAGGCATACACCACCATGCCTGGCTGGTCTCCATTTGTTATAAAGTACATCCAATAATAGTAGCACTAACTCTGGAGCCAGGAGATTCAGATTTGATATCTACATGACAGAACAGAATTCTCTAGTTGAACTCCCACTCATCCCAGAAATCCAACTAGCAAGCATCCACAGAACACAAACACCCTGGTGAATAACCCAGAACTTGAGAGTGAGGCTGAGACACAGCAGCTTGCAAAGGAAAGAGGAGTGGTTTCCCTTGGACCACATCGCCCCTGCTCCGAGCTGGCACAGTTCTGTATACGGAAGATTCCCTGGGACCTTTGGTTTTTATAAAGGAAGGAAGAGAGTTGGAGGTGAACATTCAGCTCCCACACCATTCAAGGCCTCTTTGCAGGAGGTACTTTCTTGCCTCAACTAAAGGGAAACACTTAGGGGTATCAGCAGAGCTGATCACCTGGAAGCAGTTATAGGCAAAGGACAGGGATGAGGCTCACAGTGACCAGTGCGTGAACCTTGATGTTTGCTCTGCACTCCAGCCATTGGAAGTACACCACCAATGCGTCTTTCCCATAAGCATTTTTCTTTTTTTTTTTTTTTTGCCGTACCAGGGATTGAACGCAGGGGCGTTCTACCTCCGCGCTACGCCCCCGGCCCTATTTTTTTTATGCTTTATTTTTGAAACTGGGTCTCACGAAGTTGCGGAGGGCCTCGCTAGGTAGAGAGAGAGAGACACACACACACACAGAGAGAGAGAGAAAGAGAGAGAGAGAGATCAATCGATCGATTGCGTGCGCATGCGCATGCGCGCTGAGGTTGACCGGGAACCCGGATCCTCCGGTCTCCGCTTCCCAAAGTACTGGGATTACAAGCGTGCACCACCACGCCCGGCTCCCATAAGCATTTTTCAATAAACCTCACATCCCATCTCTAAGTGTCTCTTTTTGGTGTCTCAGCAACTTATCCCACTGCTCTAGCCCAACTGAGCAGTGGACAGTACACTCAATAAGAAGGACAGTTGACAGGTGTTCCAGACTCAAATCTCTGGCTGGCTTCTCCACTTAACCCCATTGTTTTCCTTGAAACTTCCCTAGGCTGTAGGATAGGGGCAGGCTGATAATTAGCTTCAAAGTTATATCTGGCCTTGCCTGGTCTTAGCTTTCGAGCTTCTACCCAGCCAAGACCTAGCATGCTCCATAACCCTTCCCCAGGTTGAAAAGCAGGGATAGGTCAGTGATTAACCACAGAGGGAGAATTCAGCTCCACCCAGGCCCAGTGGCCAAGTGGCTAATTCACCAAGTCTCAGTATTCTGCTATAAGGTTTCCCTAGGACAGGAAGCAAGTCTATGTCTATGTCTATCTATGGAGCATAGTGTCTGGTCCTGACCACCCCAAGTAATTGAGCAGTGATCCCAGAGACCTCACTCAACCTCAGAACCCAACATGCAGCTCTGCCCAACTAGAGATCCCAAACTGTAGCACTGGATGCCCAGGGAAGACAGACTTCAACACTGTCTGATCAGAGGCAGTTGCAGAGTCCAGCCAGTGGTCTCATCAGACTATAGAGCGCAGTCAGAGGTCCACTTAACATCAGAACACAGTCAACATCCCAGCCCAACTAGACCTTGGTCTAGAAAGGTCTACCTATCTGAAGTCCCCATCAGCTGGCCCCACCCAAACCCCAAGCTACACTAAACAGTAAAGGTCTACCATCACCAAATACCAGCAAATGCTGGAAGGGGTGGCCATTTCCTCAAATGCCCAGGCCTACAAAGAATTTTGAAAAATCAGGAAATATGAAACCATCCAAATAAGCTAATTTTCCAGTAATGGACCTTGCAGAATTGGAGCTCTATGAAGTTACTGACAAAGAATTCAAAATGGTCGTCTTAAAGTAGCTCAGGGAATAACAAGAAAATACAAATAGAAAACTACATGAAATTTGGAAAACAACTTATGAACAAAATGAGAAGTTTGACAAAGAAAGAGAAACCATTTAAAAAAACCCCGGGCATGGTGGCGCACGCTTGTAATCCCAGTACTTGGGAGGCTGAGACAGGAGGATCCAGGTTTGCGGCCAGCCTCAGCTACTTAGTGAGGCCCTCTGCAACTTAGTGAGACTCTGTTTCAAAATAAAGAATAAAAAAAACTAGGGCTGGGGGTGTAGCTCGGAGGTAGAATGCCCCTGGGTTCAATCCCCAGTACTGCAAAAAAAAAAAAAATAAATCATAGAGATAAAGAATACAATAACTAAACCAAAAAGAAAAGAAAATAAAGTTTCAACAGTAGAATTGATCAAGTAGAAGAAAGAATCAACAAACTCAAAGATAGAACCTTTGAAATTACCCAGTCAGGGGAGTGAAATGTAAAAAAGAATGAAGAAAGCCTATGGGAATTACTAGATATCATCAAGAGAACTAATCCATGCATAATAGGTCTTCATGGTGGAAAAGAGAGAGAAAAAAAGCCCATAAAAAGCATATTTAAGGTAATAAAGCTGCACATTTCCCAACTTTGGGGGAAGATTACAGCATCCAGGTACAGGAAGCTCAGAGGCCTCCAATTAAATTCAATCCAAGCTAGGCATGGTGGTGCATGCTTGTAATCCCAATATTTGGGAGGCTTAAACAGGAGGACCACAGGTTTGTGGTCAGCCTCAGCAACTTCGCAAAGAACTTAGCAACTTAGTAAGATCCTGTTTCAAAATAAAGTAGGGCTGGGAGTATAGGTCAGAGGCAGAATGCCCCTGGGTTCAATCCCCAGTAACACACACACACACACACACACACACACACACACACACACACACACAATCAATCCAAAGAGAAATACACCAAAACACAATGTAATCAAATTATCAATAATCAAAGACAAAGAATGGCAAAGTTGGATGTGGTGGTGCATGCCTGTAATCCCAGCACCTCAGAGGTAGAGACAGGAGGATCACAGTTTCATGCCTCAGCAACATAGGGAGACTCTCAGCAACCTAGCAAGACCCTGTTTCAAAACAAAAAATAAAAAGGATTGGGTGTGTAACTCAGGTAGAATGCCTTTGGGTTCAATCCCCGAAACCACAAAAAAGGTGGTGGGAGGGAGAATACTAAAAGCAGTAAGCGACAAGAAACATAACACATTCATTGGATGTGGTAGCACATGTCTGCAATCCCAGTACTTGGGAGGCTGAGACAGAAGAATCACAGGTTTGAGGACAACCTCAGCATCTTAGTGAGACTCTTAGCAACCTAGTGAGACCCGGTTTCAAAAAATAAATAAAATAGGTCTGGGGGTGTAGCCCAGAGTAGACTGCCCCTGGGTTCAATCCCCAGTACAAAAAAAAAAAAAAAGAAAAAAGAAAAGGAGAAGGAAAGAAAGAAAGAGAGAGAGAAAGAGAGAAAATGAAACATAACACATTCAAGGGAGTCCCTCACCATGTCACTGCTCTCCACAGGAAGGTGTTGGTGTCCTGGGTCAAGGTTGACATTGAGGTAGTTGGCAGGAGAGTAGTACCGGCTTCAAACATGGTTCCCACTACACAAATATAGGATTTCAATAAGCACAACTTGTCCTTAGCCTTGTGCTTCAGAGATGTTAGTGGAAATGTGGATGGAAAGACAGCAGTGAGTCAGAACCATCTCTCAACGGATGAAACATGGCACAAGCCTGTAAGAATGTAAAAGGCAAAGTACATGGAGTACATTATTGAAAAAGACAAAATTTCTAACATTGCTTTATTTATCTCTAATATGCTGCTTAATTCCTGAGGAATTAAAAAGATATCATTATGGTTAGGTTTGAGGTTAAAGGAGAGAAGTACACAACGGGGGAAAAGATTTAAATGAAATTTAGTGAAAAATAATGTCAAGCTAAATTGTTGGATCATTTGCCCATCTGACTACAGGATGGTTAGTGACATCAGGGGGGTGTGGAGGGGTGTGGCTGGCAAGATTCAATCATTGTTCTCTATCTGGTCTTGACGCAGGTGTCAAAAACCAGTTGACAAGTTTGATACATTGGGCAATTCTTGTGATAACTTAGTTCAAACTTTTGCTCTTAGGCAACCACCTGAGTGGAAAACAGACTGTAAACACCTGCTAGCTGGAATGCCAGGAGACGAATCAGTTTTGACTCCATGTTCTTTATACACCTTATGCTAGCAGAGGGTCAGATGAGGTGGCATAGGGTAATAGATATTTCTTATTCAGAGACCCATCAAGGGCAAGTTCTTTGCTTTACACAGTTAGCTGTAGTTTGACACAACCCTGAAAGTAATGCTTAGGCTAATAAATAATAATGTTTTGGGGGGAATACATAGGGCTAACCAGCTTTCTTTAAATTAAATCTGAATCCTGGTAATCTGATTTTGTGAGAGTAAGGGAATTATCCAGTTTTGTAAAGAACCTAACATATGGCTGGCACTTAATATTAGACTTTGTAATGAAGGAATAATAAATTATTGGGCTTTTGGGGTTTTAAAAAATAAGTGTGAGACTTATGATCCTTTGAAAATTCTCAGTGTAATTCCATTGATGATCAACCAATTAACAGAGAAATCTGGGCTTTCTAAACACCACACAGACAGATGAAATTTACCCAGTCTCTGTGCTCCAAGAGCTTTCAACTGAAAATAGGGGTTAATGAAATTAACACATAGAAAAAATTCAGGTGTAGAACTCTATAGCAAACCTAGGGACACGTCCGTGTGGCATGACCCACATTCTTGGATCTCCTTTCAAACACAACAGTTGATTGTAGATAAGTAATTTTTTTCTCCTACCTACCCATTTACCTCTCGAGGAAGCTAGTATAGTTCATTTCACTTTCATTTAAATTAGTAAATCTGAACAAAGGACTTTTTATTTAGTTCCTTGCATTGAATAGAAAATCATAACCAATGGAATAGTCACCCACAAAGATTGAATTTTAAAATAAGGGGTAAGCTGGACACAGTGGCACATGCCTGTAAACCCAGTACCTGGGGGGCTGAGACAGGAGGATTGCAGGTTCAAAGCCAGCCTCAACAACTTAGTGAGGTTGTCAGCAACTTAGTGAGACCCTATTTTAAAAATAAGAAATAAAATAGAGCTGGGGGTGAAACTCAGAGGTAGAATGCCCCTGGGTTCAATTCCCAGTACAAAAAAAGGTATTCTCAAATGAAATATTAAAATAAGGAAAAATTAAATTCAGTACTGTATCATTTTTTTTACTAGAATTCATTAAAGATGTAAAAGAAAATAACTTCACTAGGTTTGGTTGCGAGAAACACTGTCCCAAGCTTATCCATTGATGAGATTACAACCCTCATAGCTTAATTACATCAACTCTGAACATTAATACATGAACTCTTCAGGGGACATTCTAAATCTAACCATAACAATTCTTAAAGTTAGTTTACTAAGAAACTGTCAAACTGGGCATGATGGCACAGGACTGTAATCACTAGTACTTGGGAGACTGAGACAGGAAGATCGCAGGTTCGAAGCTAATCTCAGTAACTTAGTGAGACCATCAGCAATCTAGTGAGACCCTGTTTCCAAAAAAATAAATAAATAAAAATAGGGCTGGAATGTAGCTCAGAGGTACAGTGTCTCTGGGTTCAATCTCCAGTACCACAAAAAAAAAAAAAAGAAAGAAGGAAGGAAACTGTCAAATTATTTAAGACTGGATGATGCATCTCTTACATGAGGGATGCCCTACACATAAGGTTTTTATTCCCAATATAGAATAGATAGTAACCATCATATTTTGCAGTTTTGTTAACAGTGATTTCAAATTCAGAAACCATATCAGGTATGGTGATCAGGGTCCCAGACCAACTTACATGGCACAGAATGCCTATAACATAGCTGATGGTGATTGTTAATAGTGGAAAGCTGAATTCTGGGCTGTGTGAAATGGAAAGTTGAAGGCAGGGAATATCCTCCTCCTGACAGAGAGCAGATGCAACCCAAATTTGAATTTCTCTTAGAGCTAACTCTATGTTTTTTGTGTGCTTATTTGCCATCTGTATATTTTTGGTGTGATACATCTGCCTATCACACCAATATCACACTTAGATATGTCTAAGACAAAGGGTTAAAGTAGACCAAACCAAAATGCCTTAAAGCCAACAAATGCCTTAAAAAGTCAACTACAATATATTTTTTCTTTATTTTACTTTGAGAATATTGATTACAAAAAAATAAAAGAAGGCTGAAGTGTATTTTTTGGAGAAATGATCTAAATGTTAGCAAAGCTGAGACTGGTTACTGGGAGGAGCAAGTCCCCGTGCCATTTCCTTCTTTCAGCAGTGTCAGAGCATTGTGGCCAAGAGTTTCTTAGCACCACGCCCTTGCAACCATGGCCAGAGGCTTTTCCAATGTCTCCAGGCTCTGTGGCACCCATATTCTATAAACAGAGTTCAGTCACTCAAACCTTTGGCTTTTAATCAGAAAGCTGGCAAGGTTTTCTTTTGTTACTAGCAAAGAATTCTGTCTTTGTGAAAACTATACCTGTTGACTTTGGTCTTTTCACATTGGGGTTTCACATTTAACTCTCTTTAGCAAATATTCACCTCATGAGTACTACCCTTCAGAAGTAGATCTGATCATTTGCATTCATGAAGAATCTATTTTGTTAAGACTACTGGAAGAACAGAAGATCTCTGATGTCAACCAGTTCCTCACGCCTAGTTATGAATGGTCATTAGACCATCAAATAATCAGGAACCCGAGCTGGTCACAAATGCCAGCCAGGAACATTCACAAGTTGTCCTGATTCATATTGCAACAATTTGCCCATTACTAATACAGTTCTTGGCCACAATATCTTTAGGAATAGAATCTAATTTTCATAAATCTCTATAATAATAACTTTCAAAGTTTTTTAAGAATGAGAAACTAATTTTTAAGAATAAGAAAATATAATTGCAAACATCACACATTAAAGGGTTTTGACCTTCTAATGTTGCACATTATAGGGATTTGATCATCATAATACCAGATAATTACTAGACTTTATTTTTTTCTTTTTTTAAAATGTGCTTTTATTGGTGCATTGTAGTCTCACATCACAATGAATATCAATTTGATATTTGTGTCACAGCTCTTTGTGTCTCCCCCCACCTCCCCCTCCCTGAAATAGAGTACCGAGAATGACGTTGGTATATTTTCATATGTACACATCGTTTATGATAGTAATTCCATTGATTCACTTCTTTCTTGCCCTTCCCCTTCCCTTAGACCACTTCCCTGCTCCACTGAGGGTTCTCCACTATCGTCTGGAGTCCCTTTTGTGTCCCCACTACTCTCTAGGTTGCACATATTAATGAAAACACATGACCCTTCTCTTTTTGTGATTGGCTAATCTCACTTAACATAATGTTCTCCAGGTCCTTCCATTTTCTTGTAAATGATATTATTTTGTTCTTCTTTATGGCTGAGTAGAATTCCATTGTGTGTATTTCCCATAATTTTGTAATCCATTTATCTGTTGATGGACACCTAGGTTGGTTCCATGATTTGGCCACTGTGAATTGTGCTGCTATGAACATGGGTATGCATATATTACTGTACTTTTCTAGTTTCAATCCCTTTGGTATGATACCCAGTAGTGGTATAGCTGGCTCATATGGTGGATCCATTCCCAGTTTATTGAGGAATCTCCACACTGATCTCCATAGTGGTTGAACTAGTTTGCAATCCCACCAACAGTGTAGAAGAGTCCCAATTTCCCCACATCCTCACCAACACTGGTTGTTGTTTGACTTCTTAATGATTGCCATTCTAATTGGGGTTAGATAAAATCTCAGAGTAGTTTTGATTTGCATCTCCCTGATTGCTAATGATGTTGAACATTTTTTCATGTATCTATTGGCCATTAGTATCTCTTCTTTTGTGAAGTGTCTCTTCAGTTCAGTTGCCTACTTCTTGATAGGATGTTTTTTTAGTGTAAAGTCTTTTAAGTTCTTTGTATATCCTAGATATTAGACCTTTGTCAGAGGGATAGGTTGCAAAGATCATCTCCCATTCCATAGGCTTTCTCCTTAGGCTCTTGATGGTTTCCTTTGATGAACAGAAGCTTTGTAGTTTAATGCTATCCCACTATTAATTCTTGTTTTAATTTCCTGTGCTTTTGAGGTCTTGTTGAGGAAGTTTCTACCTGTGCCTGTATGTTGGAGTGTTGAACCTATGCACTCCTCTAGTAATTTCACAGTCTCTGGTCTAACTTACAAGTCTTTGATCCATCTTGAGTTGACTCTTGTGCAGGGTGAGAGGTAAGGATTTAGTCCCATTTTTTTACAGGTAGATAACCAGTTTTCCCAACACCATTTGTTGAAAAGACTGTCCTTTCTCCAACGTATGTGTTTGGCACCTTTGTTTTTGTTTTTGTTTTGTTTTGTTTTTGCGGTACCGGGGATTGAACCCAGGGATGTTCTACCTCCGCGCCACACCCCCAGCCCTATTTTTTTATACTTTATTTTGAAACCGGGTCTCACGAAGTTGCGGAGGGCCTCACTAGGTAGAGAGAGAGAGACAGAGAGAGAGAGAGACACAGAGAGCGAGCGCTGAGGCTGGCCACGAACCCGGATCCTCCGGTCTCTGCCTCCCAAAGTACTGGGATTACAAGCATGCGCCACCACACCCGGCGGCACCTTTGTTAAAAATCAATTGGCTATAAGTTTGTGGACTTGTTTCTGTATCTTCTATTCTGTTCCACTGGTCTATGTGTCTGTTTTTGTGCCACTACCATGCTGATTTTATTACTATAGCTCTGTAGTATAATTTGAAGTCAGGAATTGTGATG
>PVJS01059584.1:0-11476 GCA_004027185.1 Glis glis
TGTGTGTGTGTGTGTGTGTGTTAGTTAGTTACTAGGGATTGAACCCAGGGGCATTATTTTGAAACAGGGTCTCACTAAGTTGCGGAAGGCCTCACTAAGTAGCTGAGGCTGGCCGCGAACCTGTGATCCTCCTGTCTCAGCCTCCCAAGTACTGGGATTACAAGCGTGCGCCACCACACTGGCCTATTTTATTTTTTATTTGGAAATAGGGTCTCACTACTTGCTGAGGCTGTCCTTGAACCTGCGATCCTCCTGTCTCAGCCTCCCAAGTACTGGGATTACAGGTGTGGGCCACTATGCCTGGCTTTCTAGTTTTTATTTTGAGACAAGGTCTCAGTAAATTGCTGAGGGTCTCTCTTAAGTTGCTGAGGCTGGCCTTGAACCTACAATTCTCCCATGTACTGGGATTATAGGCATGTGCCACGACACCTGGCTTTTTTTGTTTCTTTTTCTTTTAAGCAGGGTCCTGCTAAGTTCCTGAGCACCTAAGTTGCTGAGGCTGGCCTCAAACCTACAATCCTCCTGTCTCAGCCTCCCAAGTACTGGGATTACAGGTGTGCGCCACTGCACCCGGTTTCTAGCATATTTTTTGTTTGTTTTTTGGTATTGGGGATTGAACCCAGGGGTGATCTACCTCTGAGCTATACTCCCAGCCCTATTTTATTTTTTAATTTGAAACAGGGTCTAAGTTGCTGAGAGCCTTGCTAAGTTGCTGAGGCTGGCCTCAAACCTGGGATCCTCTTATCTCAGCCTCTCAAGTACTGGAATTACAGATGTACACCATCTTACCCAGCTTCTAGCCCATTCTTGAGCCCTTTATTTCCTGCCACACTATCCAAAGCTCTTGCCCACTTCAGAGCCCTCCCACCTGCTACTTCCTCTGCATGCTACAAGCCCCCACTCTCACCCCTTCCTCTAGCTGACTGCTCTTTATCTCTGAATCCTCATCCTAAATGTTGTGGCCTCATGTAGGCCTCCCATGACATTCATCCAGTCTGGTATGATTGACTAAAATTTTTCAGTCTTAGCCAGGCATGGTGGTGCACGCTTGTAATCCCAGTACTTGGGAGGCTGAGACAGGAGGATTGAAGGTTTGAGGCCAGCCTCAGCAACTTTGTGAGGCTCTCCGCAACTTAATGAGACCCTGTTTCAAAATAAAAATAAAACAGGGCTGGGGGTATAGCTCAGAAGTAGAATGCCTCTGGGTTCAATTCCTAGTACCACCAAAAAAAGAAAAAAGAAAAAAGTTTTTTCAGTCTTGCCACTATTTAGGATCAGATAATTCTTTAGGTGAAGGACTGTGTCTGTGCCTTGTGGTGCATTTAGCAGCATCCTTGGCCTTATTGCCACTAGCAGCTGAGGGTCCAGTTCTGGAGAGATCTGGGGTGACCTGGGTGGTTCTAGGAGGTTGCGCGGGAAGCATGTGAGTGAGTTTGTGTGGAGGCAGGCACTGGTCAAGCCTTTGTGAGTCCCAGTTGGGGAGCCCTAAGAAAGGGGGGATAGAATACATAGCACCAAAGCAAGAAAAGAAGAGGTTACTTTTTGCATTGTTTCTGCCAGACCCTGTCTCGGCCCTTGATGACCATACCTCATCTCTGCCTTCCCGGGGCTTTTTGTATTGCTGCTGTGCTGGGGCTCCCTATGCCTAGTCCTCCATGCACAAGAGGGGCCCTTCATAGCTGGCCAGTGGCGGGCCAGAGCTCAGGCCCAATCCTCTGTCACCAAAGTATGGGCTGCTGCTGGATATGGTGGTGTATGCCTGTATTCCCAGCTCTCAGGAGCCTGAGGCAGGAGGATCACATTTGAGGCTTGCCTGGGCAACTTAGTGAGACCCTGTCTCAGAATGAAAAGCTAAAAAAAGGACTTGAGGATGTAGCTCAGTGGTAAAGTGCTTGCCTAACATGCACAAGGGTTTGGGTTCAGTTCCCAGTTCAATTATGCACACATGCACACACGCACATAGTGGGCCTTCTGCAGTCCAGATCCAGGGAATAGGCTCCTGGGAATCTGGAATCTGGAGGGGTGTTGCCGTGGCTCCAGGATAGAAAGGTTGCCTTACTGGGCACAGCCCCTCCCCTGGTGGAGGATCAGGAAGATGAATGTAGCGGTAGATGTAGAAGAGGATTTGAAGGTTAAAGCTGAGAGAGGGGATCGGTGTGAACATGAGAGGGGGGTGGGGGGTGGGGCCCTAAGTTTGAATTTGTGGTTGAACTGAATATCAGAAGTGATTAATGAGGGAAGCAGAAAGTTGCAGCAGAAGTCCAGCTGAAGATGAGACCAAGGAGTCTCCAAGGTTCAAGCTTCAGGATTTTGTGTCCTAATACCTTCATAGACTACATGCTGAGACTTCTCCCTGCCCAGTCTCTTCTCCCTGGGTCATCAGAGTCAGGCAAGTGGTTCTGATGTGGCTCTTTGCCTCTGTCCAGGTGAGGGGCCCGATGTCCTGGTGTACAGCTTGGACTTTGGTGGGCATCTGCGGATGATGAAGCGTGTGCAGAGCCTGCTCGGCCACTATCTTATCCATGGGTTCCGAGTGCGGCCAGAGCCCAACGGAGACCTCGACTCGGAGGCCATGGTAGCTGTGTTTGGGAGCAAGGGACTGCGAATTGTGAAAATTAGCTGGGGCCAGAGCCGCTTCCGGGAGCTCTGGCGCTCTGGCCTCTGGAACATGTCTGACTGGATCTGGGATGTTCGCTGGCTCGAGGGCAATGTGGCCTTGGCCCTAGGCCACAACTCAGTGATGCTATACGACCCCGTGATAGGGTGCATGCTGCAGGACGTACCTTGCACAGACAGATGCACCCTCTCCTCAGCCTGCTTGATTGGAGACACCTGGAAGGAGCTGACTATAGTGGCAGGTGCTGTCTCCAATCAGCTTCTGGTCTGGTACCCAGCAACTGCTTTAGTAGACAACAAGCCCGTGGCACCTGACCGACGGGTCAGTGGCCATGTGGGTGTCATCTTCAGCATGTCCTACCTGGAAAGCAAGGGCTTGCTGGCCACGGCTTCAGAAGACCGAAGCGTCCGTATCTGGAAGGTGGGCGACCTGCGTGTGCCTGGGGGCCGGGTGCAGAATATCGGGCACTGCTTTGGGCATAGTGCCCGAGTGTGGCAGGTCAAGCTCCTAGAGAATTACCTTATCAGTGCAGGAGAGGACTGTGTCTGTTTGGTGTGGAGCCACGAGGGCGAGATCCTCCAAGCCTTTCGGGGCCACCAGGGCCGTGGGATCCGGGCCATCGCTGCTCATGAAAGGCAGGCCTGGGTGATCACCGGGGGTGATGACTCAGGCATTCGGCTGTGGCACCTGGTAGGGCGTGGTCACCCAGGCCTGGGGGTCTCGGCTCTCTGCTTTAAGTCCCCTAGTAGGCCAGGTGCCCTCAAGGCCGTGACACTGGCTGGCTCTTGGCGACTGTTGGCAGTGACTGATACCGGGGCCCTGTACCTCTACGACCTCGAGGTCAAGTGCTGGGAGCAACTGCTGGAGGACAAGCACTTCCAGTCTTACTGCCTGCTGGAGGCAGCTCCTGGTCCTGAGGGCTTCGGACTGTGCGCCATGGCCAATGGGGAGGGTCATGTCAAGGTTGTTCCTATCAACACTCCAACGGCTGCCGTGGACCAGGCCCTGTTCCATGGGAAGGTGCACAGCCTGAGCTGGGCCCTGCGTGGCTACGAGGAACTCCTGTTGCTGGCTTCAGGCCCTGGTGGGGTAGTGGCTTGCCTGGAGATCTCAGCCGCACCCTCTGGCAAGGCCATCTTTGTCAAGGAGCGTTGCAGGTACCTGCTGCCCCCAAGCAAGCAGAGGTGGCACACATGCAGCGCTTTCCTGCCTCCGGGCGACTTCCTGGTCTGTGGGGATCGCCGTGGCTCTGTGCTGCTTTTCCCCTCCAGGCCAGGTCTGCTTAAGGACCCTGGGGCAGGCAAGGCTGGAGCTGAGGCCTCTGGAGCAGGTGGTAGCAATGGTGGGGGTGGGAACACGGAATCTGGGTGGGGCCCCGTTTCTACCCTCCATTCTCTGCATGGGAAGCAGGGTGTCACCTCGGTCACCTGTCATGGTGGCTACGTGTACACCACGGGGCGCGATGGCACCTACTACCAGCTCTTTGTGCGAGGCGGCCAGCTCCAGCCAGTCCTCCGGCAGAAGTCCTGTCGAGGCATGAACTGGGTGGCTGGGCTCCGCGTGATGCCCGATGGGAGCATGGTCATCCTGGGTTTCCATGCCAATGAGTTTGTGGTGTGGAGCCCCCGGTCACACGAGAAGCTGCACATCATCAGCTGTGGTGGAGGGCACCGCTCCTGGGCCTTCTCAGACACCGAGGCAGCCATGGCTTTTGTCTACCTCAAGGATGGCGATGTCATGCTGTACCGGGCCCTGGGAGGCTGCACCCGGCCCCACGTGATTCTCCGGGAGGGTCTGCATGGCCGGGAGATCACTTGTGTCAAGCGCGTGGGCACCATAACCCTGGGGTCTGAATTTGCGGTGCCCAGCCTCGAGCAGCCTGACTACCTGGAGCCTGGCAGTGAGGGCCCTGGCCTGACCGACATCGTGATCACTTGCAGCGAGGACACCACTGTCTGTGTCCTGGCACTTCCCACGGCCACCGGCTCAGCCCACGCACTCACGGCAATTTGTAACCATATCTCCTCCGTGCGTGCCCTGGCAGTGTGGGGCGTAGGCACCCCAGGTGGCCCTGAGGATCCTCGGCCAGGTCTGACTGCCCACATAGTGTCTGCGGGGGGTCGAGCCGAGATGCACTGCTTCAGCATTATGGTCACTCCGGACCCCAGCACCCCAAGCCGCCTGGCCTGCCACGTTATGCACCTCTCATCCCACCGGCTGGATGAGTACTGGGACCGGCAGCGCAACCGGCATCGGATGGTCAAGGTGGACCCTGAGACCAGGTAATGTGCACCCCCAGGCAGGGGCATAGGGTGGGTCATGCAGGGCAAGCCCTGGGCAGGGGCCCCCAGGCTTGCAGGCTCCACCTGACAGCTGTGTCTCTGAAGGTACATGTCCCTGGCTATTTGCGAACTTGACCTGCCTGGACTTGGCCCCGGCCCCGGCCCCCTGGTGGCTGCAGCCTGTAGTGATGGGGCCGTGAGGTGAGAGCACAGGGTCCTGGTGGGGAGACAAAGGGCGGGAGGGGGTCCTGGACTGGCTCTGAGTTGGGCCACCTCCTGGGCCCCAGGCTCTTTCTCTTGCAGGACTCTGGGAGAATTCTACAGCTTCTTGCTGAAACTTCCCACCACAAGCGGTGTGTCCTCAAGGTCCACTCCTTTACCCATGAAGTACCCAACCAGCGGCGGTAAGGGCTCAGAGGACAGTCACGCATGATTCGGGTGGGGCTTCTTGTTGCGCTCCCTCACTCTTGCTGACCTGGCTGCCCTTTCCTGGTTCCCAGGAGGCTGCTCCTATGCAGCGCAGCTACCGATGGCAGCCTGGCCTTCTGGGACCTCACCACCGTGCTGGACCGCGGATCCACTGCCTTGGAGCCTCCCGCACAGCCTGGGCTTCCCTACCGTGAGTAGCCCGAGTGCAGCTGACTGCCCCTTCCCACCTCACTTTGCCCTCACGCACGAGGCAGGGAGAACCCTAAAAACCATCATTTTCCTTCAGGGCTGGGCAGTCCCTGCATGACCCTGCAGGCCCACAGCAGTGGTGTCAACAGCCTGCACACCTTGCCAACACCTGAGGGCCACCATCTTGTGGCCAGCGGCAGTGAGGATGGCTCTCTCCACGTCTTCGTGCTTGCTGTAGAGATGCCAGAGCTGGAAGAGGCTGTGGGGGAGGTTGATCTGGTACCCCAGCTACGAGTGTTAGAGGAGTACTCTGTCCCCTGTGCACATGCTGCCCATGTGACAGGCCTCAAGATCCTAAGCCCGAGCCTCATGGTCTCAGCCTCCATCGATCAACGGCTGACCTTCTGGCGTCTAGGGCATGGTGAACCCACTTTCATGAACAGCACTGTGTACCATGTGCCAGATGTGGCTGACATGGACTGCTGGCCTGTGAGCCCTGAGTTTGGCCACCGCTGTGCTCTTGGCGGCCAGGGGCTTGAGGTTTATAACTGGTATGACTGAGGTGTCCCGCGGTGGCCGGCGTGCTGGGCATGGGGCCTACTTGCAGACAGTGGAGCAGGAATCAACTGTCTGTGCCCATGCCCCATGCACCTTGAGGGGAGGAGGCGGCGACTGCAGGCTCCTGACTCCAGCAGGAGCCAGAGGTGCGTAGACCATTGCCTGGGCAGACCAAGGATGGACCCAGCTCCCCACAACAGATAGCTTTATAACAGAAGCAGTTTATTTTGGCTCCAGGCTACTAACATCTGTGGGTTTTTTGTTGTGGTTTTTTTTTTCCACTTGATTTTATAAACATTCCCAGGTAGTGGACCCTCTCTTGGCTTAAATGTGGCTCAATGGAGGGAGGCCCAGCATAGCCAGGCCAGTGTGGAGCACCTCACGCACGGCTCTCAGAAGCTGCAGGCGGGCGAACATCTGACCAAAGAGGTGTGGCCGAGGCTCCTGGAGGAGAAGGGACCTGCTGGTCTCGTCCTCTGCTTCCCCTGCCTTTACCCTGCACCTCCCACATGCACCCTTTGCTATGTGCTTACCCCTAGAATGTGTACCCGGTTGTAGTATGAGCTGAAATCCATGCTGAGCTGTACCAGGAACTTGCACACCTAGAGACAGACTAAGTCACTGGCCTGTGTCTTTGCTCTTATGTCCCAGCCCAGAATAAAGAATAGAGTGTGACATGTCTGTCCTGGTCTTCTGCGCCTCACCGTCTCTGTGCGAGCAGTGATGTGGAGCCCTGGGGCCGTGTAGGCCAGGTCCGCAGCCTGGCTCAGTAGATCCGGGAAGGGAAGGACACTGTTGAAGAGCAGCAGCCACTCGCCCTGTTGGGGACAAGGGTGCTGGGAGGGACAGTCCAAGCCTCCTGCTTGTGCCAGCTCCCAGGATGGGCACTCACTTCATCGTGTAGCAGCGAGAAGTCCAGACTGCTCACAGGTGGAAAAGCGGGATACAGACCTTGTTCCACACTGCGCTTGTAACTCTCAAAGAGCGTGGCAAGACGGGCACAATTGTACATGACAAAGGTTCCACTTTTTGTCCCCTTTGTGGAGATGCTGCTGTCAGTCAAGGGCAGGAGGAGCTGGGAAATGGGGACACAGCTGCAGAGAGAGTAGACACCGTATCCTGTTCCCCTACCCTTAGTCCTGGGAGGTGCCCAGACTCACCTGACTCTGCGGAGCTGTGCTTAGCATCTCAAACTTGATGGTGGCCACAGAGAGAACCCTGAGGATCTCTGTCCAGGCTGGGTCTGGAGGAGTACAGGTTAGTCAAGTCTCTGCAGATAAGGAACAAGGGGCAGGAGTGCACATGACCTACCCCAGCGAGGGTCTGTGAGGTGTACCTTGTGCCAGATCCCCACCATGCTTCAGCGCTGAGGCCTTGCACACCTGGGCATGCCGGAACCTGCATTTTGAAAAGAGGAGTGCCAGCGAGCAGGGTCCCAGCAAACATCCCTCCCTCCCTCCCATCTCCACTACCCTGGCTCGAGTTGGCCTTTCCAGCCTCACTCACTGGTAGTACTCAGGGGCAGCCATCAGAGTGCCAGGTGCACCAGCTACTTTCACTGGGCCACATACCAGGTGCTTCTGTGGAAGATGGCAGGGGCTCAGCCCAGTTGGCACTATCCTCCAGCCATAAGTCCCTCAAGAACCCAAATCTGGTGGCCCTATGCCACTTGGACTCAGGCTGAGTGCCTGCCTCTCAAGCCCAGCGCCTCAGGACACGGTCTAGTTTCACCCTATTCTTCAGTGTTCCTGGGATGTGCCTTCAGGCCCCACTTTCTCCATGACTTCTGCTGCTGTTGCACAAGCCTGCGCAATAGTTTAGTCTCTCCCAAGGTCAAGTGTCAGTTTCTGGACCCATCAGCTAAGGCACCCTCTGAGGTTGGGGGAGCTCCACCATTATTAACCCACCTGTCTGACAGGAGCCTGGTCATCCAACTTCCACCAAAGCAGGTCCAACTTCTGTTGCTGGAACTCCTCCTCACAGCTCACCACGTGTACAACCACGTGTACGTAGCTGTCTGCACCAGCATCTGGGGCCCCAGCCTTAAGAGGGAAGAAGACACTGCAAACAGGCAGGACAGCTGGCTTGCCAGAGGCTAACAGGATTGGGAGATACTAACCAGGCCTGTGTAACTGGCCTCCTGCAGCTCAGCCAGCACAGAGAGCAGATCCTCAGTCACTGAAAAGAGAAAGGTGCTGGGCTGGCCAGGAATGCAGACAGACCCTCCTCCTTTCTGGCCTTGCTAGGCTCTAGGTCCTACCCAGACAGTTGTCCACGTTGGGGTCATAGCCAGCTCTTTGGCCCTGTTCTTTCTCGAGCTCCTTGAGGCGCAGGTCACCAAGGACGCCGGGAGGTAGTGTCTCCCCATCAGGAGCAGAGGTGAGCTCTGCGAGCACACGGCTCCTCAAGGTTTCGATCCTCAAGGTTTCGGTCGAGGCTCTCTTCGAGGCAGGGGGCCAGTCCACCCGCAGTTTCTGCAGGAAGACTTGCATGTGCGGGTCCCGCACAGCGGGCACTAGGCGCACATACACCCTGCGAAGCGAGGGTCCAGATGGCCACGGACCTCCCACCCTCTGAGGTGGTCTCCAAAGGTCCCGCCCTTCTTCATTCTGGTGTCAAGCCTGCGCTTACCCTTGAGCGCGCAGAGTTCTCGCCAGGTGATCAGCCACCAGCACTGCACGCAGCTGGCTCAGGCGGAGTGCACCAGGGCCGCAGCGCAGTGCCGGGCAGTGCAGGACGACGTGAGGGCCTGGTGAGGCGGGTTTGGCGGGCGTGACATAGGAGGCCACGGCGCCGAGGACGCGCTCGAAGACCGCAGGCCGCTCCAGCTGGAGCGACAAGCCCGCGGGGGTCGGCGCGCAGCGCAGCACCGGAGCCACACCGGGGCCCTGCAGCCCAGCGACGGCACGGAGCACGTGCTCCGGCACCTGCGGGCAGACCGGCGCGTGAGCGGACCCCAGCCTCGCTGCGACCCTAGCCACAGTTCCCGCCCGGCTCGTGCCCACCTGCCCGTCCCCGAAGCGCGCCTGCAGCGCGCGTCGCGGCGCCAAGAAGTCTCGGACACGCAGGTGCCGGGCGTGAGTCTCCTTGAACCACACCGGCCCTCCAGGCCCCAGGGCCGCGTTCAGAGCCCCTAGCGTCTCCCCCACAGCCAGGCGCTCCGTCGCCATGACGCCCGGAAGAAGTGTGCGGAACCGGAAGTAAAGCACCGAGAGGCGGAGCTTCCGGGAAGGCCGCTCCGCAGGGGCGGGGATCTGGCAGCCCGAGCTCCCACAAGAGCACAGGTGCGCCCCGGGGAGCCAAGTCGGCCTCAGCCGACCTGCCGCGCTCAGCGTTTCCTCCGCGCGGCCTCCCTGCGCTCCCGGGCCCCGGGTACGGCATCTCCAGGTCCTCTCCCCTCCTGGTGTTCTTCCATCGTCGCCCCGCATTAGTAATCCGGGAAAGGATCCTAGCGACCGTGTGGGGGCGCAAACCAGGCACCTTGTCATCAGATCAGTTTCACATGTTTGTGCGATGTTTGATTTTTCCCCATTTTAAACTTGAATAAAACGTCACAAGTACCAAATGAGTTGTCTGTAACATTAAGGTCACTTTAACGACCTACTTGAAAAAAATCTTTTAAAAAATTTGTGTTCTCGGCCGGGCGTGGTGGCGCATGCTTGTAATCCCAGTACTTGGGAGGCGGAGACCGGAGGATGGGGTTCGAGGCCAGCCTCAGCTACTTAGTGAGGCCCTCCGCAACTTCGTGAGACCCGGTTTCAAAATAAAGGATAAAAAATAGGGCTGGGGGTGTAGCTCGGAGGTAGAACGCCCCTGGGTTCAATCCCTGGTACCGCAGAAAAAGAAAAAAATTTGTGTTCTGTGGTTTTGGGATATTGGCCTTTCCTCTGAGATATGGGTGGTCTTTATTCCAGATAAATACCCAGGTCTTATTTCTCTTGACACCTGAGGAATTAGGACCATCACGGTTTCCAGAATTACCAACTTTTAATGTTTCTCCTTTAACTTGGTGTACTTTACTAGTGACGCTTTACAGCTTCGAGCAAGTATGGGACAACTAAACAATGTGACCACGAGAAGACTCAAACAGGCCTCAGTAGGGGCATCCTGCTCTTCTAGCGGGAAAGCTTTTTCTGTCCCAAGAAGGTTCCAAATGTTTTCATTTCAATGTAACTTAAACCGCCCCCCCCCCTTAATAGAGATTGAACCCAACTCGTGATCTCTGCTCTGGATCAGAGGGAGTGCCCAGAAGGGGGAGAGGATGGCAAGAAAAGCTTGGCAAGGCTCCCTTTTTGGGACAGGGCTGTGAGGCCCTGCTGGGAGGCTCTGAAAGAGCACTGGGCGGACACGACATTCCCGATGGCTTCTTGGGTGCCCACTCAACGGGAGTGATCGTGTCATTCCAAAGCACTTTCCATGCCGCAGGCGCAGGACCTGAAGGCAGCTGCTAGCAGGGTTGGGAGCCTACAGGCAAGCTGGGGACTTCAGCTACTCTCAGTCCATGAAGTCGGTTGGGGTGGTTTTTCCCCAGGAAGTGAAGGGCTATCTTTAGCAAGCTGTGGGCTGGGGCGGCCCTGTGGGACTCACCGCCACTGCAGCCCTACCCTGCAGACCCAGGGCCTCCCTTGTCAATGCTCCCATGAGGGTCCAGAGATGGCCACTAACCCTACCTCTCAACGTTTAGGCCCGCCACCTCCAGCCTGAGGGCACACCTGAGAGAGGGACGAAGACTAGAGCAGCCCAGTAAAGTGTGTCTGGGGGTCAGGGGCCACCCCATCTGGACCAGGGCGCTGCTCAGGCAGGAGAGCAGGGAACGAAATCCAAGCGCAGCTGGAATGCTCTGGAGACAACAGCTGCTTTTGGGATTCCGTTGCCCGCTGTCCAGCCGTTGGAGGGGTGCTCCTGCCCCAGGTCACTCGCCCTGGGGCCAGACCAGAAGCCACCCATCCCGTCCCAGGGTGTAGAACAGGAGTAGGTACTGTAACCGAGTCTAGTGAGAACGAGGCGCTCACCTGGGCCCCAGAACAATAGAGAAGGTGGGGCCTCCCCTGGGACCAGGTCCCGATCCGGATTAGATCCGTAGGGCAGGATTAGCCCTGTGGGTCCCACGCAGCCGGAGCCACTGGTGCGGTGACGGTGGCGGGCGGGCTTCCAAATCCAGAGAGGGGAAAGACCGCCGGCGGCGCCGGAGAGGAAGTAAACCCGCGCGTCCACTTCGTGGACACCCCCGCACTCGGGGCCCTTTGTCCAGCGACGCTGCCAGCGCCCGGATCGCCAGGGGCCGCACGGGCCCACACAGCAGCGGCAGGACCACCGGAAGCCCGCAGGACTCGCCCTGGCAAACCCCCCGCCAGGCCCCGACTACGCCGTCTCCCGCCTGCCGGCCCGCGGGTGGCGAACG
>PVJS01059585.1:0-11476 GCA_004027185.1 Glis glis
CTTCCCAGGAGATGTCATTAAAGGAATATTTGCACAAGTAAGAGCAAGGCTTAGAGAACTACTGTGGTCAATGTCAGAGACTAGCAAGAGAAGATTTGCGACCGCCCTCAAATTGGAGGGCAGGGGACGGGGCAGTGACTGATACCCCGCCAGAGAGACAAGTAAAGGAAGCTGTTTTGAGTGGAGCAGTAGATTTTGGTTAAAGAACAAAGCCAGTCTAGTGGAATTTTCCATGGGGAGAGGCAGGGAGGGGGGCGACCCAACGGGAAGTGGGACTCACTGAGGCGCTTCCTACTGACCAGGGACGCCACTTGTGAAGGACTGGGGCCAGCGCTCTGTCCCACTTTTCTGTTCCAACAGATCCTCTAGAACTTTTCTTCCCCCCCAGAGGGCAATCGACATCCAGCCGTACCATTGAAAATCCTTCCTCTGAAGAAATCTGGTCCATATCAAAGCATTTATCCTGGGCTGTAATTGAAATGATCTCAAGCCACATTACTTAGAGTTTGGCCGTGACCTACAATCCTATAAAGAGTACATCCTAAGTAAAGCTTTATATATCCATAAAGATATCCACCTAGCAGAAGAGAGGACACACTCAGGGTGGCAGCTGGGTGGGTCATTAAAACTCACCTTCTCCATTATTTAATATATCTTTACAACCTCCTGGGGGCAGGTGGGGAGAGACTTGCTATAAACTGTATCTGCTTTATAAGTTCGGTCTTCAGAGGAGGCAATAAATGGCATTCTTTCTCTGCAGAGCAGACGTTTCACTGCATGGAGCCAGCCGCATGCTCATTGGGTAGCTTAGGGAAGCTCCTGGTCACCAAGTGCTGAGGATTTGGGAATAAAAACCTCCCAGGATTTCTCTTTGTAAAAATTCTTTTATACGTGCATTGTAATTATGCACCGTAGTGAGGTTCAAAGTGATACAGACACACATGCACACAGCACTTGGTGTGTTTCCCTTCAGATCTGCCCCACTCCTCTTACCTCCCCCATACATGTCGGTGAGATTGGTGGTGATAACTTCGTGTGTGGACTTAGCGTTATTTGAACTGTTTTCTTCATCAATTCTCCTTGTCCATCTCCCCCGTTTCTCCCCCAACTCCCTTCCACTATTCTACTGGTATTTCTCCTCATTTATCTGAAGCCCCTTTTGTTTCCTATTTTCTCTTTAGCTTCTGCATATGAGAGAAAACATACAGCCCTTGATTTTCTGAGACTGACGTTACTTAGCATACTATTCTCTGGTTCCATCCATTTTCCTACAAATGACATAATTTTGTTCTTTATGGCTAAGTAAAATTCCATGGTGTCTATTTACCACATTTTCTTTATCCATTCATCTGTTGATGGACACCTAGGTTGGTTCCATAATTTGGTTATTTTGAATTGTGCTGCTATAAACATGAATATGCATGCATCACTATAGTATTCTAACTGTGATTCTTTTGGAAAGATACTGGGGTGTGGTATAGCTGGGTCATACAGTGGATCTCTTCCTAGTATTTTGAGGAACCTCCATACTGATCCCCATAGTGGTGGTACTAATTTACAACCCCACTTCATTGCCCCTCTTCTTTCTCTCATGCCCTTATATCATATATCTCAGGACAATGGCCTGATTCCGTTTCATAATTATGAACCTAGAATTGGAAGTACCAGGGAGAGTAACAATGTTTAGCATCCCAAATCAGCACTTTGAGCATCTCGTGTGCCAGGTCATGCGTTAGGTTTTGTAGATGCTAAAATGAATAATGCATAACTTATGCACTTAGGGAAATCAGGAGTTAGTGCAGAACGCAGACTTGTATAAGTGACAGATGAACATATTTAGGAAGCCACAAATGAGGAATGCACAAAATACATATATATATATATATATATATATATATATATATATATATCAGATGTATAGATGAGGGAGCAATTTCATTGTCCCCAATGGCCAGGCATGGTTTATGGTTCATGTGACTTTTGGCTCTGAGGGAGGAATTCCTGAGGCGGAGACAGAGACAGAGAAGGGTTACTCTAGACAAGGGCAGAGACAGAGACCTCTTATTAAAGATGTGCGAAGGTGCCAGAAGTCAAGAGTGCATCTGTAGCAGAGGAGCTTGGAGGAGAGTTAGAAATAGATCTGCCTCAAAGGCTTACCAAGGGTGGATTTTGAATGGCAATGATGCTACGCCAATGTTTGTATCCATCATGCCCCAGGATACTAGGTCGGCGATGGAGTTAGATCTGTGTTTTAGATCATCTGCATTTTGCTTCTTGCTTGTGGTTGGCACTCAGCAAGTCCAACTTTCTGAAGCATCAAGTGGAGGGTTCTCAGTTACAAGAAGCACCCTGTAGAGGGCAGGCTTATTCACACACTACGCCGCCAGCCCCCAATTCCCTGAAAGGTGAGAGAATGCGGGGAGAAATGATGCTTGACTTTACAGAGACTCATTTGGAGGCAAGAGGGAAATCACAGTTCCAGGCAAGACAGGAAGTATTAAGCTGCACTTTTAAGTCCTAATCAAATGCAAGCAAAAGCGGTTTTCAAAAGCAGGAGTAATTGGTGGTCCAACAAAGCCTTCTTTTAAGCCACAAATGTTTCTCCACACTCAGGGACTGATAACAGGGCTTCCTCTTTCCATTTTCCTCTGCAGTAGCTACTTAAAGCAGCAGCCCCTATCCTCCAGCGAAGCCCACCAGAGTTATGAAACTTACCATCGGGAACGTGGGGCAGGTCCCTGGTGAATTCCCAGTGGCTTTTGGGATTGGTGACGTCACCAGGTTGGCTACGGAGGCTGGGATGATGACTTCTTTGTAGAAGTCTACACATACACACACACACACACACACACACACACACACACACACACACATCCCCCCCCCACAGAACCACAGGAACTCACACGATCTGCCCAGGCCCACAACCTCACACCTACCTCCAGCCGTGACATCACATCTTACCACGTACCTGCAGCCCTCAACATACCTCCTCACATACCCTACTCCCCCAAACATGCTCATCACACTCTCAACACACTGTTTACACACTCATACACCTCCACTCCGACCTCTGACCCCCACACGCCCCTCTCCTTCACACAATGAACACTCACTTCTCTCTGTTCTTGTTTCTGCTTTACGTTTTCCCTCAACCCACCCTCCCACTCCTCACTCTCATCTCCACACACCTGTGGCCCTCACACACCTTCCCCATGCCTGATTGACTCGCAGTATACAGTCTCGCCATTCCCAGAAGGAGCCATCATACGATCTTAGTCTAAATACAACCTCGCAGTGCAAAATTATCTTCCAACTCCCCCCAGGTGTGTTTCTTCTCTCCTTTGAACAATGCTGGCAACTTAGAGGTGTTCCTACCTTTTCGGGTACTTCTACTTGTCTTCTTTGGATTCCTGGACCATGGAGTTGGTTAAAAACTCCAGCCTGAGCCAGCGGGAGAGGCTGCCTTAGAGACTGCCTCGCTTTGGGTCATTTACTTGCCCTTCTTCAAACCTCAGTTTGCTTATTTGTAAAATGGAGAGAGCAAAAGTATTTGCGTTTTAAGATGGAGACCGAATGAGTAGGAACATGAAAAGCCTTCAGTTCAGCTTCAGGTACATAATAAGAAGTGGAGAAGAGGTAGCTCTTGATAGCATGAAGTGAGGTCCGGCATTTTCAACCAGGTTTCTATGAAAACCTGTAGCATGTGTGGCCTTGTGGATCCAAGCAAATGAACACTATCTATTTCCTCTTCCGGTTAATCCCCCTGCAGCAGGCCCCCGTCCACCAAACACCCAGTGGGTAGGTTGAACAGCTACAAATTGTGACTTGGAAAGATTTGTTGGAACTTCATCCTTACAGAGCAAGGAGTCAAACAAAGTTGAAGTTGGTGCCAGATGGTTTGAACATGAAGGCCAGCCCGGCAGGGAATTTGTGGTCAATGTGCCCAGTGGTTTGGGGTGAAGTTGGGTTTGGGATTTGGGGGAAAGTGTTGGGGTGGGGGCACTTATCCATCCCCTGGGGAGCTGGTATCATCATATCTTTTCCTTTGGAGACAGTGAAAACTCTGGTCATGCCATTTCTAGTTAACACGAGCCCCTGGGAGCCTTTCATGCTCAAACCTACTTGCTTTTCTTTATCTGTGGAGATAAGAGCTACCTCCATTTAGAAATTTTTAAATATTCTTCTTTTTTGGTAGTGGAGAATGAACTCAGGGGCATTCTACCTCTGAGCTATACCCTCAGCCCTATTTAATTTTTTTTTTATTTTGAAACAGAGTCTCATTGTGTTGCTGAATGCCTCCCTAAGTTGCTGAAGCTGGCCTTGAACTGCAATTCTCCTGTCTCAGCCTCCCAAGTACTGGGATTACAGGTGTGCACCACCACGCCGGGCTATCTCCATTTATGGAGTGGTGGTTATGTTGCAGGGTTGGTGTGAAACTAATGCTCAATGAACTCCCATAGTCTCACTGTTAATGATTAATATCCCTATTTTATAGACAAGAATTCTGAGGCTCAGACTTGAGGGGAAAGAACCTCTCCTTAATCAGTAATTGGCAAAACCGGGTGACCTAGAGCCATGAATCCAGATGGACTTTGAGCTGAAGGGACAGAAGGTCAGAAAGCCCCCCCTCACACACTCACGGTGACCTTGGTTGTGGGACTTGTGAGGTCATCTCTACCTGATCCTCATGTCCCTGGGCTCCGCTCTCACACAGAGGCGTGTTTCTCGGCAATCTGATCTGCTAGAAATCTTGTCACTACTCTGCCATTCTGCCTCTGTAAGAGTGACACAGCACAGTCTCGCCAGCTGTCAGGCTAAGCTCTCTTATTGATCCCATTTCATTTTCAGAACACAAGGGGGAGACTCAAAAGGCAGCGTCTCTCAAAGACGTCAAGGTGTAGACGTGGGGTCAGGTACTTAGAGAAGTGGTTGCACCTGCCTTCAGGCGCTGCCTCTGACACCTGGCGCCGCTCTCCTGCACCCCAGGCTCAGCACCTGCCTCCTTGCTGTCTTTCACAGGGCGTGTAGTCTGGTAAACAGGAAGAGTGTCAGAAGTCTGGAAGACCAGGGTTTGAATCTCAGCCCAGCGATGACTTTGGACAAATCCCCCCACACTCTCTTGAGCCTTAGCTTTCAGTCTGTGAAACGAATTGATAGCAATGCTCACCTGCCACAGGTTATTTCCCATGTGACCTGACCATCGTATGTGAATGGTAATTTTATCATAATTGCACGTGACAGGAGTGGAGATGGCAGTATCAAGGCCTCTGTCCTGAGAGGGTGGGTGCTGTGGCGACTGCGGCAACATCTCACTTCCTACCAGAAGGTCCAGGACTTCAAGGCCTGGCTGGGAAGCAGCATGCTGCCCAGCGCATCTTCAGGAGAGAGTGAGCCCTTGCCCTTGGCAAAGGAGCAGGCTGAGAGAGGCCTGTGGGTTCAAGTCGGCTTACCTAAGGCCTCCCAGGAAATTGGCGGAAGAGCCAGGGGTCTGGAAGCAGTGCTTCTCCTACATTACCATTTCAGGTGGGCTTCAGGGACTTCAATCCGCGGAGCTAGGGCGATCACGAAAATAGCAACTGAAATTGCGGCCTCTCCCCCTTTTATTGAGCAGACATTTTCCACACGGTAAGCACTGTGCTAATGTTTGCATACATTATCTCATTTAATTGTCAAAACTCTTGGGAGTAGACGCCATGATTACCTCCCTTTGGAGAAAGCTGGGGCTCAGAGAGAGGCTGAGAAATTAGCCAAGAACACCTGGACGTGGTTGAGTAGAAGGCAAACCAAGCCACGGAAGTTCTAAATCTTATAGGGAAATTATTGTCCAACTCAGCTTTGGGCTGTAGATGGAGCAGACTTGAGTGAGAAGGCTCTATGGGTGCTGGGGGCTTTGCTCTAGCCCCCTCCCGGTCTGCTGGCTTTTGTATCAGCAGCTTTGCTCAGACCAGCAGGCTCCCTCGTGTTGAACGGGCCCACAGTCATTGCATGGTCTCTGGTGTACAGCTTGAGAGAAAGACCTCCAAGCCTCAGGTATGATTCTCTGACACGCTCCTAAAACTGCATTGGAAATAACCCTTCTACCTTGTCTCTTCCTTCTTTATTTCAACACTCAAGTCCCTAATTCTTACTTCCTTTTTGTCTTTCAGGAGTGACGACCTAATGTTTCCTGCCTATTCTTCTCTCCACCTATCAGCCTCTTCCTCTTTTTCTTTTTGTGGTACGGGGGATTGAACCCAGAGGCATTCTACCTTCCAGCTACACCCCCAGCCCGATTTTATTTCTTATTTTTTTTTTCGGAACTGGGGGTTGAACCCAGGGGCATTCTATCTCCGAGCTACACCCCCGGCCCTATTTTTTATACTTTATTTTGAAACCGGGTCTCACAAAGTTGCGGAGGGCCTCACAAAGTAGCTGAGGCTGGCCGCGAACCCGGATCCTCTGGTCTCTGCCTCCCAAGTACTGGGATTACAAGCGTGCGCCCCCATGCCTGGCTTATTTCTTATTTTGAAACAGGGTCTCACTAGGTTGATGAGAGTCTCACTATTTGCTGAGGCTGTCCTCGAACCTGCGATCCTCCTGTCTCAGCCTCCCAAGCACTGGGATTACAAGCTTGCGCCACCACACCTGGCTTCCTCTTTTTCTTCATTCTCCCTGTGCACAGAATGAACTCGATCGTGGTTTTCCATCTATGCCACATCATAATCAGATCATGCATGGCTCTGTTCTAATTTCTAAATATTTCTTGCTTTCCTCTTCATCTGCTATCCCCACCTTCTCCTCCTTCCCACCATGCATATGCACTTTACACTGTTGTACTGTATGCCTTTCCACTCTACCGTCCATAGATTTATTTGCATATTTGTACATCGAAGGGCACAGCTTTGGGTGGATGTATTTGAAATGTGGCACACATGGCATTGGGTCTTCATGCTGTTTCTGTTTTCACTGAGAGTTGTACTTTGAGATTCATCCTTGTTGTCCTGTCTAAATTGACTCCATATTTCGGAGCAATCCATTGTATTTCCTAGTCTTTTATACTACATTTACCTGTACCCCCAGTGATGAGCACCTAGATTTCTTCCAACTCTTTGTTACCACAAACAAAGCGGAGATAATTCTCCTATGTGTTTCTTTGTGGGCCTTTGAGAGTTTCTCGGGACTGTGTATTGTAATGGTTTGAATAAGTGTTTCCTCCAAGTTCCATGCATGAAGGGCCTGGTCCTCAGGGTGGCGCTATTGGGTAGTGGGGAACCTTTAGGAGGTGTGGCCTAGTGCGTGGTCTTTGGGTCACTGGGGGTATGCCCTTGAGGGACATTGGAGACTGGGCTCTTCCTTTACACGTCTTGACTCATGAGGTAAACAGTTTGCTCCATCATGCAGTCTTGTCACCATGTGCCAACCTCCCCAGAGGCCCAAAGCCATGGTGTCACCTGATCTTGCCCTAGAACCTCTGTCTGAACCATGAGCCAAGATAAACCTTTTCTCTTTATGAGTTCATCACCTTGAGTATCTTGCTACGGTAACACAACGATGACTGATACATGTATGTGGGGGTTGGCTTGCTGGGTCTTCGATGTTAACATCTATTCGATTACTGTCGCACTGCCAGTTTGGAGATTGTGAGAGGTCACACTGTCACCTGTGATACAGAGACAGGTGTGCTTTCCCCATGTTCTCTCCAGATAGAACTTTTTGCCTATCTTGAGGGTATGGAATAGCATCTCTGTGATTTCACTAAATGCTGGAAGTTGAAACCTCTCATCATGAATGTTCTAGTCTGTTTTTTTTTTTTTTTCCTTCTGGGATATAGACAGTATCTTCTTCCAGTTTGCCATCTGTTAGTAATACCCTGCATTCAAAAGACTTCTTACATTTGTCAAAAGTAAACAAATCCATTCATTCCTTCCCCCCACAGTTTGTGCTTTTGAGGTCCCTATAAGAAATCATTCTATACTGAAAAGTCACAGAGCTATTCAAACGGCTTTTGTTTATTTAAATATCAAAAGCTTGCTGGGTATGGTGGCACATGCCTGTAATCCCAGTACTTGGGGGCTGAGACAGGAAGATCACAGGTTTGCAGCCAGCCTCAGCAACTTAGCGAGACTCTCAGCAACTTAGTGAGACCCTGTTTCAAAATTTGGAAAAAAGACTGGAGATATAGCTCAAAGGTAGAATGCCCCTAGTTTCAATCCCCAGTACCTCCTCCCCCACCAACAAAAATATCAAAGGCTTACCTTTAATGTATTTGGAAGTTACTTTTGTATATAGAGGTGGAGATTCATTCTTATCTCTAAATAAATTTATTACACAGGTAACATATATCCAATATTCTAAAATATTTTAAAATAATCTGTTATGTTCCCCACAGAGGAGTTGTTGTTGTTATTGTTGTTGTTGTTGTTGTTGTTGTTGTTGTTGTTGTTCTTCTTCTTCTTCTTCTTCTTCTTCTTCTTCTTCTTCTTCTTCTTCCTCTCTCTGTCTCTGTCTCTCTCTCTCTGTCTTCTGTTCCATGCTATCTCCTCTGTTCCATTGACCTACTTGCTATTGCATCATGACCATATTGCATTTATAACTGTGATTTTGAAAGATGTCTTAATATCTGTTTGAGTGAGTTAGCCTCTCTCTCTCTCCTTCCCACTCTTTTCTTCCAAAGTTGTTGATTCTGGAGCTTTATTCTTACATTTATTTATTTATTTATTTATTTATGCATTGTAATCATACATCTTGATGGGTTTCAGGGTGGTAGAAGTATACATGTACACATTGGTCAATTAGCCCTCCCCCAATTCCCACCCCCATTCCCTCCCCCTTCCCTCCTTCTCTTGCTCAGCATGGTAGTTGACTTTGATAAATTTGTGTATGTACATCCTGTGCATTAAGGTGTTTCCATCTTCCCCCTCCCATCTCCCTCAGTTAGGTCACCTTCTTTACTCATCTAAGGTTTTCTCTGTCTTTGACTGGAGTCATATACATTTTAAACCAGTTTTTCAAGCTTCTTATAAAGTCTACCCCATAGGGTTGGTTAGTTGGTTGATGGAATAAAAAGATGGATAAAAACAGCTTTGCAAACTGTTACAGTCTGGGGAGGTTAACAAAGTATTGAGGTAAGACCAGGGCTTTGGGGTCAGCCACATCTGGTTTGATGCCCTTTGGAACTGGGATAAATCATATAATTCCTCTGAAATTCAGAGTCTTTGTATGAGTGACATTGGTATTAACCAGCTCTCAGGCTTGTGGGAGGGGAGAGCAATGCTGTGGAGCACTAATTATAGGGGTACACTGTATAGCTGAGGGGAAGAAAGCTGGGGGACAGAGGGCTGGGGGCTATCACTGGGGCTGGGACAAGAATGAGAAAGCTGAGCCAGGCTTCACACAAGGGATCAGGGCTGTTTTTGACATGGTACAGGCTGCCAGGTTAATGAGATCATTCATCAACATTATGTTGAGGGCCATGATGGATTTTCCCAGATCCCCTGCCTGAATCTGCTGGGGGAAAGGACATTAATGGTGACATCTGTGAGCACAGGGATGTGTCAGGCTCCCGGAGTGGTCGTGGGGAGAGCACTTGTCTCTCTCCTTCAAACTCTTTCTGCTTCAACACCTTAAACTCAGCAACGCCTGGTGGGAAGTGCTGGGTTATTACTTATCTGCCCTAGAATCAACCAGCTATGGGAGAGGAATCTGTTGTCAGATGCTCACACAGTGTTGGGAGGGGAAAAGGTAACGTGGGAATGGCACCAGGCATGGAGGCAAACATAGTTGGATCTGAGTCTGAGCTCGCCTGCTTAGCAGCTATGTGACCCTGGGCATGTCATTTCATGTAGTAATTATGCCTACCATGCAGGATGGTTAGGAGGGTCATGTGATAAAATGAATGCCCAAAGAGGAGGACAAATAGCATGTCATAGGCATATAGCACATTGCAATCATTTGAAAAATATAATCCCGGACTGCCTTTTAGATACCGGTTTCTGTGCAATTCCTACTTCAGCTGTGTTGCTCACTGGCTGCCATGACACCCACCTGGGATTTATTGTGCACTCTGAAAGTGGCCTTGGACAATGCCATATGAACATGCCCACGGTTGGCATGTGTGTGCAAATATGTATGTGTATTGTGTATATTAACAGGAGGGTGTTGTAAAATGAGAGGTTAGAGATAAGGAAAATTAGAGCCGAACTCCAGGATTTAGGGATAATCAAGTTAATTTGGACTTTCCATTCAAGTGAGCTGGTGATTGTTTAAGTGTAGAATGGCCTCATCAGTGATAATAATGATTAACGATAACAATAGCTCCATATTCTGTTTATCTTTACAACAATCTAACAAGTCCCTGTCTTACAGATGAGGAAACTGAGGTCTGGTGTTTAAATCAGATGGATGGAAAGTTATAGGGGTTGGGATTCAAACCCATGTCTGTCTGGCCCCAGGGCACTGGCTCAAAATAGCTTGGAAAGGCCTGTCAGTTACCCTGTGAGATTCATTTGGGGTTCTTTTCTCTGTCAAAGGCACAATGCTCCAACCATGTCACCTCTGAAAACAGCAATTTCTGGAACTGAAACTTCAATTTTTCAGACTGGGAGGCTGAGGCTGAGTGGAAGCATCAAGCTAGGGCCCGTCATTCTCCATCACAATTGTGGGGGTGCCCGGCTGCAAAGAAAGCAGTGAACGAGGCAGCCAGCTAGAAAATCAGAAAAGAAAAATGTAGCCGCACTAGGCAGAGAATTCTAGTTTTCTTTAGCTCACCAGGGACTCGATCCCTTTTCTGGTAAGTTCTCATTCCACTCCCATTGGAAATCAGCCTCCTTCTTAGACCATTGGACCTTGTGAAGATGCCCACCCTACCCCATAGATTTTGGTCAAAGAATAAATGAGGCTATTTTCAGGTGCTCAAGAGCTTATTTTACTATTATGAAAAAATATTTCCATCATCACACAAAGAGCTTGGCCATTAAAAAAAGCCTACTTTGGGGTAAAAGAAAGAGATTAAAAACCATCAACAAGTCCCAGCTACCAGAAGGCATTCTGGTTTAATGGAGAAGCAAGAACTTTGTACACAATTGGATAGTCAAATTCATGCTATGTCACTCCCCAACCAAGGGACCTTATGGAAGTTTCTTGATCCTTCCGACAAAGACTATTATATTGCACAAAATCTACAGGGCACCCTGAATTCCTGGGGGCGTTTACATAGAATATTCTGTTCATGCCTCCTACTGGGGTCCTGTAGAATAATGGTGTGATAGTTAATCTAAGTTGTCAACTTGACCTGATCACGACACACCCAAGATTATGTGATTTTGGGTGTGTAACAGCAGATTAAAGAGAAAGCCCTGCCCTGAATGTAGGCAGCAGGATTCTGATAGGTGCGGACTTAGATAAAGAGGGAGAAGCCACGTAGAGTGTGTGCGACTCATTCCGAGGAAAGCGCATCTGCTCTCGCCTGAGATCCTCAGCCGCCGGCTCCGCCTTTCTC
>PVJS01059586.1:0-11476 GCA_004027185.1 Glis glis
ACTGAATTAGTGGTTGCTCCAATCCTAAGACTCCAGCTCTTAGACCGTTCGACCAGCTACTGGTTCCTCTGACCCTCCACGTGCAGTCAGAACCTGGGACTACATTGCTGCAAACTGTAAGCCATCTGATAAACCCCTTTTTTAAAAATATACTCATTCTGTGTATTCTGTTAATCTAGAGAACCCTGTCTAATACAGACGGTGGCAGCTATGGTCCCAGAGCTTAGCACAACCTGACACACAGTGGGGCCTCAGTAATATCTGTGGACTGCTGGGTAAATGACTGAGTGGCCTTGAGCCCCAGATAGACTGGCTGCACGTCTGCTCACTTGGAGGCTGGGGTCTGGGCTGAGTGACTTGCTCTCCCAGCCTCCAGGTCCTTATTAGGGAGGCGGGGCTGGACTCTGGACCTGCCTCCAGGGCCGCGGCCTGGTGCCAACAGCTCGGCTCTGGAGCCTGGAGCCTGGAGCCGAGCAGGTGCCAAACGCGAGGGGAAATGGCCGGGTGAAGCGGCGTCCTCCTCCTGGGGTCAGCCTCACTTAACTCCTGTATCCTCCTGGCCAAAGCCCCTCTGGTTGGACACTGACAGGCGGATTCCAAACCCATGGGAAATGGTAAAGGACCAAGAATAGCCAAGCTATCCTGATGAGGAGCAGAAAAGCAGACAGACGGCCCACGCAGAGGCCCACGGCAATCGGGGGCAACAGTATCTCAGATACTGCGGCACTGGTCCAAATCAGCCGGTGGAGCAGGGACCCGCGGACACGGGCCAGGCGTGACAAAGCGCCACCGCAGGACCTCTCCAGTGAGTGGGCTTGGCCAGTGGCGTCCCAAGGACAAACGTCTCCTGACCTTCACCCTCCAGCACACTCGAAATTCAATTGTGGATGGATCATGGCTATGAACAGGAAGGTTCTAGAAGCAGCATAGGGAAGATCATGACGTTAAAGTGGGCAATGAGTTCTCAAACGGGACATAGGAAGGAAATGTTTATATGTTAAACTGCACCGAGACTGGGGAGAAATCCCGCTCATTGATTGACATCAGGAAGAAAGAGCGCAACGCAGCCCCCGGGGCCGGGGAGGCGGCATGAGCTCGGGCCTCACAAGCTCTCTAGAACATACAGACCGTAGGAAGAGTTCTTCCACATCGATAGTCTTAAAGCAGACAACCCCCCCAAAAAACCCAAAACAACCAAAAAAAAAAAGCCAGACTGATTTAAAATGGGCGACAGACTTGAACAGGCACTTTACAGAAGTGGGCGTCCAGGTTGTCAACAGGCGTATGAAAAAACGGCGGATTTTCTTAGTCATCAGAGAAATTCAAACTAAAACCAAAGGACGTGCCACACGCCTCACCGTAACAGCTAAAATAAAAGAAGAAAAAGAAAAATGCCGGTGGCGACCTGGAGAATCCATCACATTCGCACAGCACCGGCAGGGAGCGGATCGGAACAATCCCTTTGGTTTTGCAGAATCTGCTAAAGTTGAACATACGATCACTCTAGTCCCGGCAATCCCACCCCTAGGTATATACCCTGCGTAAATGCTTCCATATGTTTATCGAAAGACACGCCCCGATTGCTCATAGCAGGTCTGCTTATAGTGACCCCTAACCAGAAACAACCCAAATGCTCATCAACAATAGAATGCACAGATAAGCTGTGGAGTATTTATACAGCTGAATAGTCAATCAACAACAGGCCACCGCATGAATGAATCTCTCCTATGTGGCTTTGAGTGAAAGAGACCAGGATCATAAGAATGTCCACCTTCTGTCAGCATCAGGGATAGCCCAGCCCTGGGGTCTGAGGAGGCACTAACACTGGGCAGGGGCGCGGGACGGCCGGGGGCGGCAGCGCTGGCGATGTTTGTATCCTGGTCTGGGAACTGGCCACGCGCATGTGCCCCGCTGGTGAGATATCCTCAGCTGTGTGTACCTAGGATTTGCTTTTCTGAAGCGTGAGTTGGAATTCTCTCTGGCTGCCATTTCGGCTCACCGCCAGTCCTGCCAGGCAGCTCCCCGCAGCCCAGACGCAACACACGAACGATCGTGAAACTCGCGGTGCCCTCTGCCATAAATTTCATGCAGCTCGCTGGTTCTCTCTGCGTGACTTTTCTGGGCTCTGTATCCATAGCCAACTGATGGCAGCAATCAGTAAACAAGAGAAGTTCTGCGTGTTTGCATCTCCACTGACCCTAATGGGCGGCATCTAAATAAAAGCGAACAGAGGTGTACGGTTAGCACCCGGCCCACGTGTCAAGAGCGGGAGGCACTTCTTTGCTGAACCGGGTAATGATTCTTTTTTTTTTTTTTTTTTTGCGGTACCAGGGATTGAACGCAGGGGCGTTCTACCTCCACGCTACGCCCCCGGCCCTATTTTTTATATTTTATTTTGAAACCGGGTCTCACGAAGTTGCGGAGGGCCTCGCTAAGGAGAGAGAGAGAGAGAGACAGGGAGAGAGAGAGAGAAAGAGAGAGCTGAGGCTGGCCGCGAACCCGGATCCTCTGGTCTCCGCCTCCCAAAGTACTGGGATTACAAGCGTGCGCCACCACGCCCGGCTCAGGTAATGATTCTTGAACGCCGGAAGCGCATGTCCTCAATTTTCTACGCTGCCCATGGTATGACGGCTACGGGGTGACACGCTTGCAAGTTAATAACCCTCACGATTCACGGTTTCTCCAGCGCTTTCCTCAATCTAGACGAGTCACAAAGCAATCCATCAGTGTTTGCCGACTGCCACAGCTCACGACTCCCACGATGGCCAGCCACAGCCACCAAAGTCACTGAACACAGAGCTGGGAGTCACTGAGGAGCCACCAGATGTGTCCCCGCCATGCGGACACGAGAGACGGAGCAACCTCGGAGCAGAGAGATGTGTCCCCACCATGCGGACACGAGAGACGGAGCAACCTTGGAGCAGAGGCAGCCATGAAACGAGGCGACAGATTCAGGAGTGATGAGTTCCGAGCACTCGCTCAAATTCACTGTAATTCATGTAATTATAAGTATGCATAATTTAATTTTTAATAATGGCTGTGGCTAACAACCATTTCACCAACTTCCTGAGAACTTGGTAGCTGGCTCGTCAGAGCCGGTACATGCGCACCACGCTGGGTGGCATCCATCCTCTCCTCTCTCCACACTGCCGCCTCCGGGTCTCTACTGAGTGGATCGAGTGCGCAGCTGGAAGCCCTCCTACTGCCCGACACACTCTGCAGGGGAGGTGGTGGCCGGTGCCATGTCCATCCCCCTCCCGCCAGCTAATGAGCTCAGGGGACAGCGGATGGAGTAGAGCACTTTCCTGCTGGGGAAACTGAGGCTGGGGGGAAGTGCTGACTGCCCTGTTGGTTTCTGCTTCCAAGGCCCGGGCACCTTGCCCCCAGTGCCATGCAGGTGACCCGGATGCCCTGGGCCGCTGTCTTCAGCATGACAGCAGGCCCTTCCCCTACAGAGCCTGGGGGGCCTGGGAAGAGGGACCCCGTTGATCCCCCTGTGTGTCCCACAACACATGGGGTGGAGATGGCCAGGTGGCCTGAGAGCACATGTCTGGGGTTAAGGGGACGGGACAACAGCGCCAGACAATGACAGGCTAGGGGGAAAGGGGCATTCGTAGCAGGCGGGCAGACAACCTGGAACTGAGCCTCGATGGAGACAAGGCAGCGGCCCCGGTGCAGGAATGGCCAGGTGCATTCTGGGACACCGGGGCTCGGAGGGTTGCAGGGGTCTCAGTTGAGTGCTACACCTCCAGGGCGAGGTGCACCCGGGTTTGTCCTGATCCCTGGAAGGCGGGGGCGGGGCATCTGCAGTCATGTTTGCGTGGGCCCAGAGTGTCCTGCTAATGAAGCAGCACCGTCCTGCTTCAAAGACTGAGCCTGCCTGGAGACGGGCCTGGGCAGGACCAGGGGCCGCCCTCCCTCCCTGCCCGCCCCAGCCTCCTTCAGTGTCGAGCTGGGCGGCTTCAAAGGAGACCGGAGGAGAAGTAGAACTCGTAATGGAGACAAACAGCCGGGCGTGGTGGTGCACGCTTGTAATCCCAGTACTTTGGGAGGCAGAGACCTGAGGATCCGGGTTCGCGGCCAGTCTCAGCTCTCTCTCTCTCTCTCTCTCTCTCTCTCTCTCTTTCTCTCCCTGTCTCTCTCTCTCTCTCTCTCTCTCTCTCTCTCTCCTTAGTGAGGCTTCCGCAACTTCGTGAGACCCGGTTTCAAAATAAAGTATAAAAAATAGGGCCGGGGGTGTAGCGTGGAGGTAGAACGCCCCTGCGTTCAATCCCCGGTACCGCAAAAATAAATAAATAAATAAATAAAATAAAAAAATAATGGAGACAAACAGGGGAGCTGTTGACCAGCAACTGCAGGAGAGACCTGCAGAGAAAACACAAGGCAGGGTGAAAATTTGGGGGGCCTGGGGGGGCAGGTGCACAGGAAGTGGAGGGAAAGATGCCGTAGGGCCTGTCCCCGAGCAGCAAGGGATGCTGGGAGTATCCCATGTAGCCGGATAATGGAGGCCCAGAGAGGGTGCGGGGTGGCTCAGGTCTCCTAGCATGTGGAGGAAATGCTCCCCGGGACCAAGCCAAGCAGGGCAGGAGGGAGCCGCAGGGGCCTGGGGGATGCCTGGGCCGTCTCCTAGCGACCGCTCCCCGCCACCCGCCCGCGCAGGCCCTTGCTCTGGGCACTGCCCACCCTGACACGGGCTGCGGGCGCTTTCCGCTGCTCTTCTGCATGAATAAGCGCCAGGCCTCTGGCCAATTGTCCCCGTCTTAAAAGGCAGCCCCCGCGAAAGGCCTTTTCAAGTGGGACGGCACGGTGCCACCCAGGCCGGCTGGGCATTGTTACGGAGCTGGGGTCCCGGCGCAGCGGCCGGGGTCAGGGGCCACACAGAGGACCGCCAGCCAGGCTTCCTGCGCCGGGCCACCCCGGCCCTGTTTATGAATCTGTGAAATTTGGGCTACCGTCTTCAGAGGCGAGATTGAATGGAAACGATGTCTTTTGAAGAGCGGCCTTCGAAAGTGCAGACCTGGGTCCCTCACTATGCAGCCTAATTATTTATTTATTTATTTATTTATTTATTTATTTTTATGGTACTGGGGATTGAACGCAGGGGCATTCTACCTCCAAGCTATACCTCCAGCCATTTATTATTATTATTTTTGTTTTGTTTTGAAACAGGGTCTTACTAGGTTGCTGAGAGTCTCGCTAAGTAGCTGAGGCTGGCCTCGAACCTATCATCCTCCTGTCTCAGCCTCCCAACTTCTGGGATTACAGGTGTGTGTCTCTGCACCCGACAGCAGCCAGGTGAGCCCAGAATCCCTCAGCTAGGTTGGGTCCTGGGAAATGCTTGGAAGGGCAGATGAGCAGGAGCCTGTGGTCCAGGCAGGGAGACTGAGGCAGGATGGGAGTCATGGGGCATCCCCATCACATCTCATTTAGTCCCGTGTGCAGCCCACCCAGACACGACTCCTCTCGGGCCTTCCCAGGGCTGACAGCGCCTTCACGGACCCTCAACCCAGGAAGACAGCGGCCGAGGCTGGTTCCCCTGAAGGCCAGGGGGCTCCTCTGGGCTCAGGGGCCCCTGGAGGCAGCCTGCCCCCATCGGCAGAGTCTGTCTGGCCGTACATTCTGAGATGCTCCCAGATCAACCAACTCAGGGACGAGCGCATAGCAATCCAGGGCGGGCTGGTTCCCAGAGTTCACGCTACTCTTCTCTCTCGACTGCCACACGCCTTTGCAATTGTCCATAGTGATTTTTAAACTGCACTTGGAGCCGGGCGTGGTGGCGCACGCTTGTAATCCCAGTACTTGGGAGGCTGAGACTGGAGGATCGCAGGTTCGCGGCCAGCCTCAGCTACTTATGAGGCCCTCCGCAACTTAGTGAGACGCTGTTTCAAAATAAAGAATAAAAAAAAAGGGCTGGGGGTGTAGCTCGGAGGTAGAATGCCCCTGGGTTCAATTCCCCAGTACCACAAAATAGTAAAATAAACTAAAAAATAAATGGCATTTGAATCACAGTTTCTGATAAGGCTGAGCCTTAGTGTCCCCTATAAGCCAGTAAACACTCCAGCGTATCTACCCAGGAGAAAAAGGTGCAGATATCCACACAGAACCACCGTGCACAGAGATTCACAGCACCCCCACTCACCACAGCCCCAAACTGGACGCACCTTCACGGCAGGCAGACGGTAGATCCAATACCATAGAATACTATTCAGCAAGGAAAAAGGACATACCACAGATACACACACAATAATGAAGAGTCGCGAAACGTCCTGTCAGAGTAAAAGAAGCCAGAACTAAAGAGGATGTACCACGTGATTCCATTTACACAAAGCTCAAGAACAGGCAAAGTCACTCCATGGGGACCCGAGTGTCGACTCGGAAGGACATGGCGGAGGTGTCGGGTGACAGAAGCATTCTGTACCCTGAGCCAGGGGGAGATGACGTGCGTGTGGACATGGGTAAGAAGTCAGTAGCTGTTAACTACTGGCGTCTGGGCATTTCAGCGCATGTTAGTTGTAACTGAATTTAAAAAGAAAACCAATTAATTCTGATGGGAAGTTGGGGTGGGAGGTGGGAGACAGACCTGCAGCACATGGAAGGGGAAGATTCAGTCCCCGTCCTGTGCTGTGTGACCCTGACAAGCTACGCCCCGTCTCTGTGCCTGTCTTCCTGCATCGGGGCATGGCGAGGTGAGATGAGTCCTTGGTCTGGGGTGACTCACGGCCCTGCTCTGAGCTCCCAGCCGGGAGCAGCGAACGGCTTCTCTCAGCTCGTCTCCGTGCATCCGGGCCTCAGCCAGGTCCCCGAGGCCCGCTGTGTGCTGTTGGGCTCTGAGTGGAGGAGACAGATGGACAGACACTCGCCCTGCAGCGTGGCGGAGCTGCAGGAGACGCCGCGGCCACCGAACCCTTTGAATCTCTCCCCAGACCTCCAGGTGGGGGTGGCGGACACCAGGGCTGTGGCAGGGAGGGCAGTGGCCCTGGTCGCCAGTCATGATCTCAGGGGGGCCATGGCTGGTGGTGGCCTTAGTACTGACCCACAATGAGGTGGCGTCCCGGAGGGAAGGGGACAGGAGAGGGTGAGGGCGTCCCGGCTGGCGAGGCTGTACGGGTGGAGAAGGGCAGGCTGGCCCACCTCCTGCACCCAGCCCTCGGGCCCTCCCCTGCACGCTCCCGAGTGTCTGTGGGGCAGCTCCAGGTGGGGCAGACACCCCCTGCCCTCCCGCGAGCAGCCTGTCAGCTGGTAGGACACAAGGTGACTGACAGTTATAACGTGTCCCCGAGTCTGAGTCCAGAGGTGAGTCTTTGGTGGGGCTCTTCAATCCAAGACAGGAGCGGCCCGAAGGGGGACGAACGCGGAGCTGCCGAGGCGGAGGCAGATAAACTTCTCAGTATTGCAAAGGCACTGGGGTGGCCCGGAGCCTGGCTCACTAGAGAGCTGGGAGCGGGGAAGGGACTGGGGAGGTCGGGTGCCTGTACCACGGAAGGGGAATGGACTTGCAGGGGGCAGTGGGGGCCCTGAAGTCTGCCCCCGGGCCCCCCGGCCCCCGCTCTCCAGGGCCCCCAGCCTAGGGGAAGTGGAGACTCACAGGCGTCCAGTACCACACGAAGGCCCGCCTTCCTGGGGCCTGGGAAACGCTCTGCGCCCTCCCCCGGGGGCCTGGGAGGCAGGGCTGGGGGGCGCTGTGGGAAGGAGCAGGGTCCCCAGGTGCCGCTGGATCCCCTGCTTCTTGCATCAGGTAAAGATTTTTTTCCTCCACTGAGCAGTGGCCCTTGGGAGCAGGCATTGAATCCTGTCACCCACGCCCCTCCCAGGCCCCAAGGGGGTGGCAGAGGGGACGGGAAATGCAGGGATGAGCAGATGAAGGTCCAGGTCCCTGGGTCCTTGGTGGGGTTCAGTCTTGGGACCTCCCCTCCGGGACTCAACCCCGACTCGGCAGCTCCCAGGCTTGGCGGGGGGATCAAACACCACCCTCAAGTCAGAGCGTCCCTGGCCACCCGCGAAGATGACGGGGACTGGAGTCAGAGAAGGCGGCGGGAGGAGAAGGGAAAGGAGGCGGCTGAGCCCTCGCTTGGTGTGAAGTTTTAAAGGGCCCATGACGGGCGGGGCTGCGGCCCCTGGGAGCCCTCACCTCCGCAGCTGGGGACAGGCCTGTACAGAGGTGACTAGGCAAAATGAGGCCCTCAGGTGGCCCTAATCCATCTGGCTGTCCTTATGGGAAGAGGCGATCAGGATGCGGAGTCACGGGACGGCCACGTGAGGGAGGACACAGGGAGAAGACGCGTCTAGGATCCAAGGAGCGAGGCCTCTGGAGGAGCCGGCCTGGACACCTCCATACCACCTCCCGGCTCCAGGACGCGGACAGCAACTGTCTGCTGTTTACGCCACCCACAGCCAGGCCGGGCGCTGAGTGCGGTGGCCTCTCACCTGGAGGACACGGTCCTAGCCAGGCCCCGAGAGAGCCATACCGGGGCTGGTTTTCATCCCTCCACCTGCAGTCAAGTGCCTTGTGCCCCGGGACTCCAGTTGGGGTCACTGTACTGTGGCACCTTCGGGTGCCCAGGAGGAGACCCGGGATTCCTGCACCCCTGCTGAGAGGGATAGCCAAGGAGAGAGCAGATCGCCCTGCCGCCCACTGGCCGCAGTCCCCAGCTTCAAGGTTAGGGGCACGGCACAGCAGGAATGAGCGCGGGCCACCAGGCCACCGAGGTGGGAGCACTGGTGCGCTCTCCTGGGACACAGGAGCTGGAGACGGGGCCAGGCCTCACCTGGAGCGGAGTCTCGATGGCGCAGCATCCAGGCCTGTCTGTGTGGACACAGCCATTCTGCTACCAAAACGCTCCGACTGGTAAAAAGACAGCGCAGGAAATTATGTGACAGACATGGCCAGCAAGCTGTGCCTCTCAGCCCAACCCCTAGCCCCTTCCTCCTTCTCTCATGACACAACTATTGAGCACCTTTTGCATGCCGGACTCCAGGAATATGGTGGTGACTGAAACCAGACAAGTCCCTCCCAAAATAGAATATAAAGTGGAGCAGAAAGATGCTGATGAAATGTTAAATAAAAATGCAAATAGATGTAAAGTGTCAGTAGCGACAAGTCCTGTCCAGGAGCGAGGCATGCAGTGTGGCAAGGGCCACAGGAGGTCGATTTGTCTGGGGGAGGGGAGAGGAGACGTGACTCTGGAGCTCAGGTCTGGAGGAAGAGCAGGGAAGCAGCAGGGACGGGCTGTGCCAAGGCCCTGTGGTGGGGCAGCATGTGGTTCCTTCAAGGAGCTGGCAGAAGGAACGGTGTTAGTGGGGAGAGATGGGTGTGACCCTGCAGGACACGCGGGCCTGGAGGAGGAGAGTGGCCCTGTGTGCAGATGACAGGACGTCCTTTCATGTACTAACCACGGGAAATGACAGGGTCCCTCTCTGTGGCTCACAGCCACCCCTGCGACCACAGTTTGACCTGCCACTGGGGGTTCAGGTGGCTATAGACCCCACACTCGCTGGTCATTGATGTGACTGCCTCCGGACCCCTCGGGACGCGTGCTCTCGAACGTCAGCCTGTCGGTGGGGCAGCGCCTTGTGGAGAGGTGTGGGGCATGCCGCAGGGCAGGGGGGGACAGCGCTGGGGGCAGCCTGGAGCCCAGGGCGGCTGGGGACCACTCACCATCCTCAGAGCTGGCAGAGTGTGGCCCCAGGGAGTAGACCCATGAGAGGTGGCCAGGGGAGGAGCATGGTGGGGGGGTCAGGACACCTGGGGACTCCACAGGGCCAGGGTCGGGGCGGGGTGTGAGGGCAAGAGGGGCCAGGTAGTGCGTGGCCCCTCTGCACTGATGACCACGCCCCTGGCCATGCCCCAGGGCTGCCCACCTGTCCCCGCGTGCCCATGGAAGTCACGGCACCAACAGCACAGATCTGGGCTAGTGCCCAATGCGGAGATGTTCAAATTACGGGGTGAGAGCGTTCCCGCCTTCTCTGCCTCTGCCCAGCATTCCTGAGGCTGGCGCGGGTTTTGTTCCCAGGCAGCCACAGGAGTGCCGGGCGCCCGCCCGCGTGTGGGCACGAGTCCACAGCTGCTCCCCGGCCCTTGCCTTTAACAGCGACCAAGCAAGTTCCAGTTAGTGGCTGGTTAGAGCGAGGAATGTGGAAAATGTCCCCCACGGGCTGCCCGGGGCCGTGTGGTGCACGCGTGGGCGTGTTTGCGGGCCTGTGGTCTGCCTGTGTGCTGTGCGTGTCAGCCAGGGCTGCCCGTGTGAGCTCGTGAAGATGCATACACGCACACACGCACACACGCTTGCCCGTGTGCCGATGTCCACAGAATACATGCCTCTATACACCATGCGGCGTGGGTTTGAGCTCACACGTCTGCAGGTGCACAGGTATGTTTGTATCTGGGAACATGTGTGCGCGTGCGTCTCCATGCGGGAACGCACAGGCCTGGGAACTGTCCACGCGTCTGTGCGTGCCAAAAGGAAAGGAGGGGTCTGAGCGGCACAGTCCCTGCCACCCACCACCTGCGCGTGACCCTGGCCGTCCCTTAGCTGGCTGGGGTTGGGCAGCTCACTTAACACTCTTTTCTAACCTGAAAAGCCACCGTAATGGCCACCGGCTATTGTATAAAGGACAATGTGTGAGCTTGTTTATCACGGTGTCCCAGAGCCTAGGTCGCACCTGGCATGCAGTAGGTGCCTAATGCATACCTCGGAGCTACTGAGCCAATACCTGAAAGAAGCAGGCACCGTAATTCCATGAGCAGGCCCCTTGCTGATGGAGGTGAGTGTTGTTTCCGGGTTTCCTGTTATGAACAGCTCCGTGTGCAACACCTTGGACACACCTTTAACACTTGCCGGGAGAGCTCCGTGGGCCGAATTCCTGCAGGTGGGGTTTGCGGGTTATAGGTTTCTGAGTTTGGCGTGTTGATCCCCGGGGGATCTGTGCCTCTGTGTTTTCAAGAGGGCGGACTCTTAATGCTGTACCTCAGGGCTGTGGGCAAGCTCAGCAAGTACCCTGTCAGGTTAGGTGCTCGCTATGGTGCTGCACGAGGTACCAATACACAGGTGGGCTGATGAAGGAATAGGTAAAGACGGACAGACAGGTGGCTGGGTGGGTGAGTGTGGATAAGTGAGTGGGGTGGGAGATGGGAGGATGGGGTGAATAGAGGGCTAGAGAGTGGATGGATACATGAATGGATGAATGGATAGATGGATAGACGGATGGATGGACGGACGGACGGACGGATGGATGGATGGACGGATGGATATGTGGATGGATGGATGGATGGATGGATGGATGGATGGATGGACGGACGGATGGATGGACGGATGGACGGATGGACGGATGGATGGATGGATATGTAGATGGATGGATGGATGGATGGATGGGTGGATGGATGGATGGATGGATGGAGAGACAGATGAATAGGTGAACAGAGAGATGGATGGATAGATGGATTGATGGATGGGTGGGTTGGGATGGATGGATGGATGGA
>PVJS01059587.1:0-11476 GCA_004027185.1 Glis glis
AAGCTTTAGATAAACAAAGAAGAGGACCTATCTGAGGGAGTTGGGAGGGGGGTGGAGGGTAACACACTAAAACGCAGGAGGTATACATCCAAACTTATAAAACTCAAATCACTGTGCAAAGCACTAAAGGGAGGGAACGGGGAGGGAACGGGGTGGGATTTGAGGGAGGGCAAATAGGGCAATGTGTGCATGTATGACTTTTATAGCCTAACACCTATTAAATGTATAATTACAATGCACCAATAAAAAAAAAAGAAAAAAAAAAAGAAAATAGAGCCAGGCGTGATGGTGCACGCTTGTAACCCCAGTACTTGGGAGGCTGAGACCAGAGGATCCGGGTTCGCAGCCAGCCTCAGCTACTTAGTGAGGCCCTCTGCAACTTAATGAGACTCTGTTTCAAAATAAAGAATAAAAAATAGGGCTGGGGGTGTAGCTTGGAGGTAGAATGTCCCTGGGTTCAATCCCGGTACCGCATAAAAAAAAAATGAATTAAATATTTATTTCTTCAAAAGTACATATACTCTCCGGAGCACCCCCAGCGCTGAGGACGGTGAGTGCTGAGACATGGGGTCGGTGAGCCACGGCCCCCCTGGAGGACACGGGTGGGTGATAGAGAAAACCTCAGATGAGTAAAGGCAACATAACTGAGGAAGATGGGAGGGGAGAAGAGGGAACCGCCCTAATGCACAGGATGTACATACACAAATATATCAGAGTCAACTACTATGCTGAGCACAAGAAGGAGGGACGGGGAAGGAATGGGGGTGGGGATTGCGGGAGGGCTAATTGACCAATGCGTGCATGTATACTTCTGCCATCCTGAAACCCGTCAAAATGTATGATTACAATGCACCAACAAAAAAAGTACATATACTTATTGAACAAGGAAAATTGATAAAAGTTAAAGGAAAGACATATAATTGGACAAAAGGAGACATCTATAGAAATTAAATTGATCATAAAATGATAAATTCTGAATAAATTCATATCTGTAAATTTGAAATTTTAGATAAAATAGACACATCTAGAAAAACAGAAAAAAAACAGAAATTCTAAAGTCTGAAGAAAGTGACAAAAATCAGAGATACTACAGAAATTGAATGCATTACTTAAAATCTTCCCACAAAGAAATCTCAGGACTAGATAATGTTACCAATGACTCTTTTCAAATATGTGAGAATAAATAATGCCAAACAGAAACTCAGAGAATAAAAAATGAGAAAACACTGCCCAAATCCATTTATAAGTCCAGTACAACCCTGAAAAAAGCCTGAAATGGACATCGTAGAAGGGGACATGGGCAGAGAGTAACGTCCAAGCTCAAACTTGAATACAAATGCAAAAATTCTGAACAAAATACTATCAAACCAAATCTGGCAATGTTTACAAAGGCTAACAACACATACACAAACACACACACACACACACACACACACACACACACACACACAGGATAAACATATTCCAATCAAATTAGATATTTGCAAGAAAAATCAGTTGCTTTGAAATTAAAAAATCAAAGCAAAGTAATAAAATTAAGATGATTAAATATTCCAAATAACTATGTTAAATAGATGCAGAAAAATATTTAATTAATTTCACATCTAATTGTAATTGAAAATGTTAACTATATAGTAATCAGAGAAAATCCTTCATCTGATTACAGATGTCTGACAAATGTCAATAACAAAAATATTTCTTAAGGAGAAATGTTCAAAGACAATTATATCAGCTATTAACACTACTACCAAACCACAAATTCTAAGCAGTGCAATGAGGCAGAAAAATTAAAAGTATTAAAGTTTTGAAAGAAAAACTCACAATTAATAGACAACATGATTTTTATGTAAAATTTTAAATGAATGCACAACTATATTGTTAGGACTAAGTAATTGTTAGCATGTTTTCTGAATTTATGTTAAATATAAAAATATTTGTATTTGTGTATACAGATAAACTTTAATAAATAATGTTATTGAAGAATTCCCACTAATAAGTCAAACAAAAAAGATAAACCTATACCAGAAATTCTGAACAATTTTTCAAAGAAATATTTAAAACTCTAAATAAATGTGGGAAGATCCTTGCTCATGCATTAGAAAACTTTGCAAAAAAAAACTGCAAAAAAAAAGCTTTGCAAAAAATTTGCAAAGGTCATCTTTAGGTTCATTTTTCTCAATAGTGTGTGTGTGTGTGTGTGTGTGTGTGTATGCACATATGTGTACTGGGTTACAGAAACAGGAACACAAAGGCAAGGATAAATTCAAGAAGTATGCCAAATGACAAATACTTCTACATAAACTGTGACATTTGAGTGATAAAAGAGAGAATTGTCTAAAATATTTGTCTAATTTTTAACATTTTAGTCCTTTTAAATTAGACATTAAACAAGGCATGTTTGAGGTGTTAACTGTTGAATTTCAGAGTCAGTAAGAGGCAGGGTGGAGGAAATGACAGAACTATGACTTGTCACATCAAAGTATGCATGACAATTTAAAGGATGATGCGGAATGGAATTGCTCTGAATTACAACATATATTCATAGAAGGAAAGAGAGAAAGTCACAGGTCATAAACAATGAGAAGGCCAATGACAGATTCTGAGGATGAAAACAGTATCTGTAGGAAAGAAATTGTGTTTCAATGGCTTCTCAGTGTTAATTCTCATAGAAATAGCCAAAGCAATCATGTTTCACAAGAAACACAATTTATATTCTTTGTTATGTGAAATACCATGCAAAAATATTCCTGAAGGATTTTATTTGCAGCCACTTATTTAGAAGACTGTGCCTTAAACATAATGTATCCAAAAATATTTTTGATGGTTTATCAAAAATCTTTTTTTTTTTTTTGCGGTACCGGAGATTGAACCCAGGGGCGTTCTACCTCCGCGCTACACCCCCGGCCCTATTTTTTATCCTTTATTTTGAAACCGGGTCTCACTAAGTTGCAGAGGGCCTCACTAAGGGGAGAGAGAGAGAGAGAGAGAGAGAGAGAGAGAGAGAGAGAGAGACAGGGAGAGAGAGAGAGAAAGAGATCTGAGGCTGGCCGTGAACCTGGATCCTCCTGTCTCCGCCTCCCAAAGTACTGGGATTACAAGCGTGCGTCACCACGCCTGGCATTCAAAAATCTTTTATTGTAAAATAGTACACATCTATCTCAATCAGTTTAAGTTCCTAATTCAAAATAGCTAACGGTGAATGTACTTCAGTGTTAGAGCATTTTTCTGGCATGTGGGAGATGCTGGGTTCAATCCCCAGTACTGCAAAAATAAATTACTTAATTAAGAAAAAAGAATAGCTAAAGATAATTTTTAAATAGCTCAATACAATATGATTTTTATATAAGTTTTGATTTTGAGAAAAATAATACCAAGAGAAACAAGGGAGATGTGAAATAAATTTGAACTTGGTTGGAGAAAGTATAATCATTCAAATCCCTGCTAGGTATTATAGTCATAAAGATTCAGAGATCAAAATGTTGTTTCTTTATACAGAGGAGAATATAAAGAGTATGCTTAGTGATATCTTAATATCAGCTTATTCAGTGATGATGTTTAATATAATAAAAGTTATTAACTTCAATGATTTTGGGGTAATTAACCTCAAGTGGCTAGGAAATTGCATTTGAAGTTATAGCCATTTATCATTTTTAAAATGTCTAAAATCTCTCCTCTGAAAGGTGGGTGAAATCTACTTTGAAGTGTTATTAACAATTATATAGTCTGAGGTTGCAAGATCTAACTCTGAGATGATATGCTCTAGAAGGCCATTATTCAAAAATAAGTTCAACTAAATTACCTATTTCACTATCGTGATTTTGAAGGTGAAAGAGAAATCTTAGACAGTTATTTCTATCTTTTAAAATGTGAAGCTTCTTTTCTAATACTATAAAGAGAAAGCTTGCTCATTTAATAAAAGTAAAATTTCAGGCAAAAAAAATCTTGCATGGACTTGTGTTTTATTTTTTATACTTTTATCGGTGCATTATAGTCTCACATAATGTAGTTCATAGTAATAGTGACATACATACACACAGCACTTGGTGGGCTTCCTCCTGACTCCCTTCTCTTTACCCCTTTCCCTATACAGGATACTGAGATTGGCATTGGTATTCTCACATATGAACATAATGTTAACGGAAGTGATTCCTTCATTGATTCTCCTTCTCTTCCCTCCTTCCCCTAGACCACCTCCCTCACTCCACTGGAGTTTCTCCTTCATTATCAGAAGTCCCTCCTTAGCTTCCGCATATGAGAGAAAATGTATGACCCATCACTTTCTGTGACTGGCTAATCTCAGTTAACATAATGTTTTCCAGGTCCATCCATTTTCCTGCAAATGACATTCTTTTGTTCTTCTTTATTGCTGAATAGAATTCCATTGTGTGTATTTCCCATAATTTTGTAATCCATTCATCTGATGATGGGCACCAAGGTTGGTTCTATAATTTGTGAAATGTGCTGCTATAAACATGGATATACATATATTACTGTAGTTCTCTGATTCAGTCCCAGGAAATTAAAACAATAATTAATAAATGGAATGGCATTAAATCAAAAAGTTTCTGCTCATCAAAGGAAGCCATCATGAATCTAAAGAGAGAGCCTACAGAATGGGAGCTCTTTGCCACCTATTCCTCTTATAGAGGACTAATATCTAGAATATACAATTTAAAAGACCTAACACTAAAAAAACTAATAATTAAATCAAGAAATGGGCAATCAAGAAATAGACACTTCACAATAGAAGAAATACAAATGACCAATAAATACATGAAAAGATGTCCAACATCATTAGCAATCAGGGAGATGTAAATCCAAACTACACTGAGATTCCATCTAACTCCAGTCAGAATGGCAATCATCAAGAAGTCGAATAACAATAAATGCTGGTGAGGATGTAGTGAAATAGAGACTCTTCTATATTGTTGATGGGATTGCAAATTAATATAGCTGCTATGGAGATCAGTGTGGAGGTTCCTCAGAAAATTGGGAATGAATCCGCCATATGATCCAGTTATATAACTTCTGGATATCTTTCCAAAGGGACTTGTGTTTTAAAATGTTAACATTTTGCTCTTTGTAAGATTTAAGTGTGTGAAATTTAATGAAAAAAATCAGTTGGTTGAATAACCAAACTACATAGGAGAAATAAAAATTACCCAAAGGATTTTTAGTTTAATTAGTTTGTCACAGTAATACTTGGTTTAATTGTCACATTAATACTTGGCGTGATCATTTTCCATCATTGTTCTTACACATTGAAATAGCATAATTAATTAGCAGAGCAATAAATGCTAATATTCTCTGACTTTTCCAAAATAGTTTTTTATAAGTGTACACTTTAATTATCATAAGTAACAAATTCATATTGAGTTGGTCAAGCCAGATAAGCATTTCTTCAAGAGAATACAAATATGAAAGTTTTTTAGTGTTCAATGAATATTTATTGAATGAATAAAAATCCCCCTTGCTACTTGGTTGTATAATGATTAACACAATTCTTAAAGCAGACATTAGTGTCAATGCAAAAACACATCACATTTGGGATATTTCTCCCCACATATACGTAAATTGTAGTCTTAAAATTCTTTCCTATGCTGAGATTTTTCAGTGGCCTTACACAAAACCCAGAAGTAATTTTTCTCTGTAAAACATTGCTGGATCCTCTAATACACAACAAAATTGATGTTACTCATGGTGGGTCAAAAGGGTAAAGGCCTTATAAAGGTATACATGAATAAAGTTGTATACATGTTTACATGAAAACCAGATTTTCCTAAAGTAAATACTACTGAACTAGAACAGAAGCTAAAAAAAAATTTAGAAACCTTTACTTATAGGGTTTTGACATTGCAAAATGTTAGTAATAGAACATAATATATTTTTTAAGTATTGTTACTAGAATGAACCTCCTTTTCATTGGCCAGTGTCATTATGAATTGCAGAACAACTTTATACATGTTGTTGCAGTTGTATAAGTTGAACAACTTCTACATGTATAAAGACTAATGCATGTATTAGTCTTCCAAGTATGTGACAGAAAACTAAAACTATGTTAAATCTGTAAAGAAGTAATAGCAGTTAAAAGAAAAGTTATGTATTAAGTAATCACACACTTAGTTTATTTTACTTAACATGACTTCTAGTGTCATTCAGTTTGCAAATGGCAGGATTTCATTGTTCTTCTGGCAGAATAGTATTTCACTGTGTATATGGACCACATTTTCTTTATCCATTCATTAGTTGATGGACATTTAAGTTGTTACCATTTCTTGGCTATTGTGAATAGTGCTGCAGTGAACATAGGGATGCAGACATCTCTTCAACATACTGATTTCATTTCCTTTGGAATATCCTCAGTAGTGGGATTGCTGGATCATATGAGAGCTTCTGTTTTTAATTATTTGAGGAACCTCCATACTGCTTTTCACAATGGCTGCACTAATTTACATTTCCACCAACCGTGTGCAAGGGCTCCCTTTTCTCCACATCCTCACCAGCACTTGTCTTTAGTCTTGTTGATAATAGCCTTTCTTACTGGGTTGAAGTGATAGCTCATTAAAGTTTTAATTTGCATTTCCCTAATAATTAGTGTTGCTGAATATTTTTAATGTACCTGTTAGCTGTTGGCTGTTTGTATGTCTCCTTTTGAGAAATGTCTATCACTCATTTTTAATAGGGTCTTTTTTTTTTTGCTATTGAGCTCTTGGAGTCCTTAGATATTCCGATTATCAACCCCTGTCAGGTGCATAGTTTGAAAGTATTTTCTCCCATTCTGTAAGTTGTGCCTTCATTCTTGATTATTTCCTTTGCTGTGCAGAAGGTTTTTAGTTTGATGTAATCCCATTTGCCTATTTTTGCTTTTGTTTCTGCGCTCTTGGGATTTTGTACAAAAGCATTCTTGCCCATTCCAATGTTGTGAAGTATTTCTCTTATGTTTTCTTCTGGTAGTTTCATAGTCCCAAATCTTACACTGAAGTCTTTAATATGTTGCTCAGAGATAAGGTGTTTGAATAATAAATGACAAGTGGGTGGATAATTGAGGGGTAAAGCTCACTACATGTAATTTGAAAAATAATAGTTTTGGGAAAGAAAAAAATGCCACCCCTTATGGCTCAATTTTCCTTTTAACCTTCAAATACTAGGGAAGGAGAGTGATAATTCACATTGATGTATTTTAGTCATCTTACAGAAACATATGGCCATAAAATGTAACTCTGATAAACACATAGTATGTGTATTAGTCTCTGGAGTGGGTGTATCATAAGCATTAAACTTTGTATGAACTTGACTTTGTATACTTTCTAAAGAATTCTCACTCTAATACCTTTTTAGGATGAAAATCACAATGCCATTGGAAATACCATCTGTTCACAGAGATTCCATGGTCTTAGTTGAGATGACAGTTTCCAACATTCTGTCTTCAATAACATTTCAATGTATAAATCCATACAAAAATCTAAAAAACCAAAAGTTCTTGGCGCTGTCATGTTCAAACATATAAAATATTAAACTTATATTACTTTAATCCTAGAGAAGCAGAAGGATGAACTGGTATTTAATAACCAAACCAGATTTTTCTAAAGTAAATACTACTGAACTAGAACAGAAGCTAAAAAAAATTTAGAAACCTTTACTTATAGGCTTTTGACATTGCAAAATGTTAGTAATAGAACATAATGTATTTTTTAAGCATTGTTACTAGAATGAACCTCCTTTTCATTGGCCAGTGTCATTATGAATTGCAGAACAACTGTTGGAAACGTTAACCATGAACTATTTTAAAGATCGTGTCATATGCTATTATAAAGTCAGTTGCTTACTTTTATGTTCTGTAATCATTTACAAGTTGTAGAGCAGATTATGAGCACGGCTTACCTGACAGAGGGAACAAAGAGCAAATGGTTTTACTATCGTCCCTATGCCTTCCTCTGAGCTTTCCTTTTCCTCTCTCATCACATTTTTTTTTTTGCCACCATGTCCTTACTAATTGTGCTAAAGGTATTTTTACCTCTTTGTAGATCTACACTCAGAAAACGAAAGGGCATTTCTGAAAATTGCTTTTTTCATATTATTTTCCTCTCTTAAGCTTCTCTTCACATATATCTTTACTTAAGTAGATCTCATTCAGTGTTCAACGATTTTTTTTCTACACACTGAACACAGTAAGCAATGCTTTATAAAATGAAATTTAAAGATACATCCTTCATATTATTGAAGATCTGATAATAAGATAAAACACAATGAGAAACCCCAAGGCCACTTTCTGCATGAAGTCTGTGATCAGAAATGCAAGGCGGTTACTGAGCACTAAATTATTTATTGAATCACATAGTCATTTACTGATAGAGCAATGATTATGACTGGAGCTGCCTAGTCTTCTTAAGATTTTGTTTCAATAAAGTGGGTCAGAGGAGACCATGAAATCCAGGTGTGATACCACAGCTGGACTGTCACTCTCTCCATGACAGAATGACATTAAAAATAAATGTAAGAAATATTTCTGGAATGTCAGAGTAAGGGCCATTAAAAATTCACTCTGTGAGTCGAGTGTGGTGGTGCACGCTTGTAATCCCAGTACTTGGGAGGCTGAGACCGGAGGATCCGGGTTTGCGGCCAGCCTCAGCTACTTAGTGAGGCCCTCCGCAACATAGTGAGACCCGGTTTCAAAATAAAGAATAAAAAATAGGGCTGGGGGTGGAGCTCGGAGGTAGAATGCCCCTGGGTCAATCCCCGGTATCGAAAAAAAAAATTCACTCTGTGGCTGGGCATGGTGGCACATGCCTGTAATCCCAGTACTTGGGAGGCTGAGACAGGGAATTCACGGGTTTGAGGACAACCTCAGCAACTTAGTGAGACCCTGTTTCAAAATTAAAAATAAAAGCCAGGCATGGTGGCACACACTTGTAATCCCAGTACTTGGGAGGCTGAGACAGGGGATCGCAGGTTCAAGACTAGCCTCAGCTACTTAGTGAGGCCCTCCACAACTTAGTGAGACCCTGTTTCAAAATAAAGAATAAAAAATAGGGCTGGGGGTGTAGCTCGGAGGTAGAATGCCCCTGGGTTCAATCCCCAGTACAAAAAAAAATCACTCCTTGGTAAAAGTACTGAAAATAGTGGGAAAATTTTTCAATATCAATTTTTAACAACTCTGAAAATTAATCGAAAGCTTTCAAATATCCATAAAGTGCAAAATCAGCGAAAGATAAAATAGGGAAGAAAAGTAAACTGAATGGTATAATTCCTACTACATATAAAATATACTGGCTGCATTGAAAGTAGTAATGAGTTGGACATACATAACATACAACAAATATGTTGACAAAGAAATAAGGCTGAAAATAAATGTGCTCATTGTCTATCTCATGAAATTGCTACTGCATGAAACTTCCCCATTCAATCCATAAAACCAGTGCAGTTATTCTCAAATTTTGCCACCTCAGGACACCTTTGCACTTTCAAATCTATTGCCAGTGTCTAAAAATCAAATTACAAATTCTTTGCCTTCTTTTTAATAGCTAATAGCTAGTTATTGAAAAAGCAACTCCCATCAGATAAACTTGACCCCCTAATATATAAAGTGTTGTAATGGGTTGAATGGTATACCTATCTTTCTAGGGGCTACCATTTAACCCATTATACTTCTTAGCCCCAGTAACATGTGATTATGACCTTATTTTTTGGGGGGATGAAAGGTTTTGAATATCTAATTAATTTAAGGATCTATAGATAAGATCATCCTGGATTATCCATTGAGCTCCAAATCCAAAGGCAAAAATCCTTGTAAAAGACAAGTAAGGGAGAGATGGGAGCAGAGGAGAAGACCCTGTGAAGACAGAGGCAAAGACTGGGGCTGTGCATTCCAGCCTAAGGAGGCTGGAAGCAGCAAGAGGTGAAAAAGGACTGCCCATTAGTCATTTGAAGAAGTCATGCTCTGCCAACGCCTTACTTTTGACTTTATTTTCTTCAGAACTGTAGAATATTTTTCTGTTGTTTTAAGCCACCAATATTGTTGTAATATGTAATAGTAGTCCTAGGAAGCTGATACAAGTATTGAGAGCATTTTGAAATGCCAATCCTAATTGTTTTTTAGAAATGATATAATAGAGACATATTAATTGGGTGGCATCTAAAGGATTGTAGACTAGAGCTATAAACATCCTGTTCTGACTTTAAAGAAAGGATGTTGAATATCTCAAATGGAATGAGTGAGTTGAGAGACTTTTAAAGAGCTGACAGAACACCAGATGAAATTGCTTTATTCATAGTTAGCTGTCTTCTAGATCTTTGTTATCCTGCATCCATATTGAGAAGTATAATCAGTCTTTTCTTAAATGACAGTTGTTTATATTTGTGGCTCTTATTTGCAGAAAAGCTAAAGGATGAAGGAACCAGAAAATAATTCAAATACCAAAATTAGGACCTCAACCAGTTGTGGCTTTGTTATAAATTAATGGAGAAGACTCATGTCATTAGATAAAAAGTATCGATTCCAAATGAAAAGGATACTGTATTATACTGCACATTCAAAGTTTCTCTCCTATATCTCTGCCTATAAGCTCTCATCTCCCATGAGTTTATTTTTATTTCTGTTTATCTATGCTAGCATTTCTTATTCTATCCATCTACTCCCATAGCGTCACTTACCATCTATCGATTACTGCAGAATGGATATCTCAGCCCTTTGTCTCCCTCCTAACCTTCAAACATGGCTGTTCTATCGACAAGATACATCTCTATTTTGTTGCTCTACAATCACTTAATTTTGAAGTAGAAACCACTGTTTTAAAAGATCATCTCCTTCAACCATCTCTTCTACTTTACTTATCTACCAGTGAATGGTATGAAATTTCCAAACTATAGAAAAATCAGTCCTTAAATTCATTTGGAACAACAAAAAAACCCAGAATAGCCAAAGTAGTTCTCAGCAACAAGAACCACGCAGGAGGCATAGCAATACCTGACTTCAAACTATACTACAAAGCCATAGTAATAAAAACAGCATGGTATTGGCAGAAAAGCAGACACATAGACCGATGGAGCAGAATAGAAGACTCTGAAACAAACCCACACACCTACAGCCAATTGATTTTTGACAAAGGGGCTAAAAACACCCAATGGAAAAAGGATAGCCTCTTCAACAAATGGTGCTGGCAAAACTGGCTAACCATATGCAGAAAAATAGAAATAAACCCCACTTTCTCACCCTGCACTAGAGTCAACTCAAGATGGATCAAAGACCTAGAAATAAGACCAGAGACCTTGCAGCTACTTGAAGAGGGCATAGGCCCAACACTTCAACACATAGGCACAGGTAAAGACTTCCTCAACAAGACCCCAAAGGCACAGGAAACTAAAATGAGGATTAATACGTGGGATTGCATTAAACTAAAGAGTTTTTGTGCAGCAAAGGAAACAATCAAGAACCTCAACAGAGAGCCAACAGAATGGGAGAAGATTTTTGCCAGCTACT
>PVJS01059588.1:0-11475 GCA_004027185.1 Glis glis
AAAAAAAAAAAAAAAAAAAAAAAGAAACTGAACTTTACAGAAGCAATTTCACAGGTCCTTGAGGTGACCACACAAGTATGCCACACACCACGATCTAGACCAAAAAACAATATGAAGATACGAACAGGGAGCTGGAGGGGCGCTGCCTCCCCCAACCAGCACCTTTGCTAGTTTCCTAGGAACTGGGATTGGTTTCTGATTGTGGATGAGACTCCTCCCCACCACGTCCTTCTCAAGACATCAAGGAATCAGAACACGCTGGCTACCTTTCCCAGGAGCATTAGTAAGTTCTACCACGTTTCCTATTCTCCTCCATCCAGCTCACTGGGAGGGAATGCTCCAGCCCTCCCGTCCTCTGCTGAGTCACTTTCCTTTCTAAAGGTCCTAAACCTGGGTCGCAGGACAGCTCATCCTCATTCATGCCATGTCCCAAAGCATCCGCGAGGTCCCCTGGCTGGGCTGGATGAGAAAGGCTGCGATTTGCCTTATCTCATGAGCTTGGACACTAATGGGGAAGACAAATTAGGAAGACCAAGAGCTACTTCCCAGAACCAATCTACAGACCCCTGTGAAAGGGAAGGAATTTATAGTCAGCCCTAATGCAATTAGGGTGCTTTCTCTTGCCTTCATCTAGACCTTCCTAGAATCTTCTAGAATTGTGTATCAAAGACCTGGAGCTCTGGGGACAATTTGCATTCCCTTCTTGCCTAGGTGTGCAGATCTCTGCGGTTCTATTAGAACTAGGGGAGAGCAAAGGTGCATTTGGAGGCCTTCAGCTACACCTCGGAAGCAGCGCTGCTTTGTCCTGCTGTGCCTGGTCATGCCCGCAGCACTGAGTTGTGAGCTGCAGTGGAGAACTCATGTAAGATGTGAAGAAACTCCCACAGAGCACCAGCTGGGAGGTAGAAGCCACGGCTGTGTGTGCAGACCACTCTCCTACTGCTTTTGAGAACATCCCAGATGCATATCATGCCATAGGGGTTGTGGTGAGGGAGGAGAAAAGGAAGGGAGCCTCCCCTCCCTATACCTGGGCGGGTCTCCCCTCCATACACCTGGATGGGCCTTCCCTCCATACACCTGGGCGGGCGTCCCCTCCATACACCTGGATGGGCCACACCTCCTGAATTCACCATGTTCTCAACCAAGAAGAAAAGATCTGCAGGCTCATGGTTCTGTCCAGGTAGCATGAAGCAGACATGGCTGGTCTGACCAAGGGTTACACCACCGCTCTGCCCAGTGAGGTGGGCTTTTAGCACAGATCACAACACTAGTCCATAAACCCAGTCCTTGTAACTCAGCCACCAGCATCCATAAAATAGCTGTGAACAAGTGTTTAAAAAGAATCGATTCATTTTCTAAAGGCCAAATGTTTTGCAGATAGCTTTTGTTTCTGTTTTAAGTATGGATGGAAATGATTTTAAAATGCTTGCAGCATCATCTCCACCCACTGCTACCCTTCCCTACGTTTACCCACAGATGCAATGTAAACTCGGGAATTCTCTAGAACCAAAGGCTGAGGTGCGCCTCTGTTTTTCATTTTCAAAACACTTGGTGGGGTTCTTCGGAGCCAGTCCAGTTTACTGCAGATACTGGGTTCCATCACATTTAAATGTCCTCTGACACAACAGAGGTAACTACGAACTTCAGCTAAGCCTTTCCACCATACTTGCGAGAGCAGGGAAGCTAGCGTCCAATCTCAGGTTAGAGAAAATCGCCGGCCTCAAGTCTCTGCAGCAGCTACAGGGCAGCGTTGAGGTCGAACAGCCCAAGAAGCTTCTCCATCCACCTCATCAGTCCTCAGCTCCCCGCCCTGTCTCACTGCAAAAGAGCTGCCAAGCCTCATATCTTGGACCAGTTCACCTGAGACCCATGCAGCCTGGACATGTGAAAGAGGCCAAAAAAGATGGGCAATCTGGGTCTGAGTAGACACGAGTTCCAGAACCATGTATAAAAATGGGAAAATGATCCTACCACCTGGAAGCATGGTTCCCTCAGCTGCGAGGCTGGCATAAAGACACCTGGCTTACGGGGTGGCCCTAAGCCCCAGCGAGGGGATGGATGTCTAAGGAATGCCACGCCTTCCACCCTGCGTCTGAAATGCCCAGTCCCGGCTCATCATCCACCTGGCAAGCGTCTACTCCTCCTTCGGCAGGTGGCCTTTCCTCTGGTACGCTTCCTCCTTCCTTTCCTGCAGACAGAGTCCTTACCTGTCCTGCACCTGCAGCCTCTGCATTTACAGTGGCCATGCCTCACCTGTCAAACCTAGCACTTTAGGTTCAACATTTACAAGTCCGCGTCTGTCTCTCTGGTGCTAAGTTACTCTGCGGAAATTTCTAGAACCTTAGGCTCCATGTTGCAGCTTGCTCACTGCCGTGCCCTGGTGGCAGGCGTGGGAAGGCACTCGGCACCCAAAGAATGAACATGCCCAGTCGGGTGAACGAGCGGACTTTGTAAAGACAGGCAGCTTTGGCGAGTCTGGTCCATCTTTATATTCCGAGTCTGGCTCACACTTGGCACTAAAAGGCACTGGGGTAAGTGTTTATCTTGGTGTGAATGATGAGTAAATTAACTGCCTACTCAAATCATCTGTAAAGACATAAAGTAAGCTTCAGAGGTCATGACCTTTACATGCTGTGCTCTGACAGCTGGGGATTTGATCACTACTGTTCGGGGATCCCCCCGTTTTGTGCTATACCCCGAGGATGGCCAGATTACACCTCAATCCTTCCCTGAGCCTGAAAATGCACGTATTTCCTATTCCTGGGCATCCAGCTGTGCCCAGCTGTCCTTTTAGAGAAGTTAGTTAAGGAGCGGATTCAACGGTTTGGACACCTTTAGTGTGACCTTTGAATGAAGCTTTAGACTGAATTTAGTTTTCCAATCCACAGAGGCAGCAGTAAGACTTTGGGACTCATTTCAGATCTGGGATGAGCTCCTTAAATCTGGGGACTTAGGCCCCGGATCTCAACAGGACATGTGGGGTGTCTCTCAAAGAAGCGATCACACAGGGGGTTTGGCGTACCTGGCCTAGTTGTAATTCTTTGCGTAGCTTCAGGATATACTGAAGTGTTTGGGAAAATAAAAGCTGCACCCCCTGCAGACGAAAGGAAAGACAAAACATGTGAAGGTCTTTTGTCGTGGTTGTCAATCTCAACATCAGTGCCAAAGCTACCCTGCCCTGGGACGACAGAGGAGACCTTCTGGAAGCTTCCAGAGACCTCAGGAGAATGAGTAGGCATGCGGGTCAGAAATCGATTCTTAAGGCGAACCTGAGGCTGCCTTGCTCGTGTTTGTTATAAAGTGTCTTGTGTTTTGATCTCTTTCTGAAGCCCCATGTGTGTCCTGTCAGAAATAGCATTTTAAAAAATATTATGGTGTAATTTTTTTTGTAAATTGTATTAAAAAACCCACAAAATATTTTACAGAGCTCTTGGAAAGTAGGGCCAAAGAATTAGAAATATTTTGTCTAAGACTATATGGATCCTATTAAAAACTAATCCAAGTCTCGATTCAAAGGCGTGTTTTCTTGGTTTCCTCTTTCAATCAATGATCATATTGTCAGCTAAGAAAATTCCCTTTTTGACTTCAGAATTTGTTGTCCTGCTCTTCGATTGCACCATGTTTAACAATAATAAAATTAGTGAATTCAGAGCTTTCGTGAAATTTTCCTTCACTGTTAAGGAATTTTGAAATGAGTGTGAGATTATCAAAAACTGTGTGTAGCTCAAAGGTGTTTTCCTAAGCGGGGGAAATTACCTTGTCTAAGTCATTCTTTGTGGCCATGAGACATGAACAGGTGGATGTGTACAACATAAACTGACAAGTTTTACTGCCATCTCAAAGCATTTTCTTTTCATGTTACATTAAAAGAAAAATACTTTCAATACAGAAGCCCAAGATAAGCTAGCAACTTCATTACAATATTCAAACCGGAACTCACTCACACTGTAGATTTTAAAAGAAAAGGGTGAATATTTGGGAAAGTGCTGTATTTCTCAACGAGGGTGGCCCCTGAGGTGGCTGGCTGGCTGGCCAGGGTCACCGAGTCCCAGCACCTGCTGTTCTCATCCCTAGCCTGGGGCTTACGGAGGGTCCCTGCCCCCTACTGCGAGGGGTGGGCAGTGCATGGCCATGCTTCCGTGCGGCTCCACCAGGAGGGAAGGAATGGGTGGATGCAAATACAGAGCACATTCATCCTCAGAGGGCCCAGCCCTGACTGAGCGGGAGGGAAGGGAGGAGGGTTAGCCCGGAGGATGCACCGTGTGTTAAACCCGACTAGGCTCAGGCAGCATATGTAAATGAAGTGCAGAACCGGTGGTTAGAGATAGAAGGGTAGGCGTTGGGTTAGTGACTAACTCCACATCCTTCAAAGTTATAAACGAGCTTCTCTTGGAACAAAAGCTCACAAAAAGCCACTGACGTTCCCTCTGACTGCCTTTCCCTAATATATCTTCTGTGCTAGAAGATTCGATCAAAAAGTCCAATGGCCTAAAACTGTATCAGGAAGGAAAAACACAACTCCAACTTATCCAAGTAAATATTCCTTTAGGAATCAAAATGGAAAAAAATGGAGATTACTCAGGGCCCCTTTAAGACCAGACATGCTTTTAGTTTCTACAGTCAGCACAGTAGATACATTGGGACTAGTGGTGGGAGATTGTAATCCAGCAAGAGTGAGCTGAAGTTCTGGCTAACACCGTCCACCTCCTGGTGAGAGGGATCCTCTGGTGGCCAAAGGGCTTCACCTTCCTTTTGGCCAGAGGACCTATCAACCATCCACCTCTGTGTCCTGCCTTCTGAGGCTCTGACTGGTCCAGGGTTGCAGGGCTGCACCTGGGAGCTTGCACCTGTAGTCGGCCCCTGCGCCTAGCCTGGGGTGGGCAGGGCCAGCATTACCTGTGTTTCTAGCATGCATTAACCGTGGAGAGTTTTGTAAGGCCTTATCAACATCATCGGAAGTCAAATGTGGAAGAGGAGCTACAAAACAAAACAAAAAGCAACATCAAAATGAAAAAGACAGAGGATTACCTTTCTTAACAAAGAAAGAAAAGAAGAAAGAACAGAAAACACCTCCTCCCACCCTATCATCAAGGGCCGTTGGAAATCCCTGCGCCTCCACACTATGGTTAGCATGTTAAAATCTAAACAGGGCCGTCTTTATCCAGGGGAGAAGTGGTTGGGGTGCCAGGCAAAGCGATCTTGGGGAAATTCACCCTACCCCACCGTGCAGTTCTATTCTCTTCTGACCATGCGTGGTGGTGTAAAAATTAAAGCATGCAGCAGACACTCTGGGCTCATGCTTCTAATGGCCAATGTGCTATGGCCCTTCTGTCAGGTTAAGCCAAATCGCATGAAAACCCTCCCTCATTCTATATTCAGGTTGGATGTGAAGTGGGGCTGAGCTGAGCTTTAGGGAGGATGAACCCCATCATTCCTATCACGTAGGAGCCTTCCCTCATGTTCCCATGCCAATTCGGGACACCACGGAGACCAGCAAGAGTGTGACCAGACGACACTTCCTTCCTCTACAATTCCTGGTCCCAGGACTCTGGAGGAAACAGCCTTGTGCTGGGTGATGTTTTCACTTCACACGAAAGCACTCACTACTTCTCACCGGGTGACATTGTGCTGTTGTTCTACATCAGTGACATGCTAATGCATTGTCCCCTGGGGTCCTAAACAGGCATTAGATGAGGGCAGGAAGATGCTGTGGACCACCTGTTTGAACCCTCTGAAGCTCGGATGCAGGGAAACCATGGTAACCGCCATCGCTACTGTGAGGAGGGGGACCGCTTACTCTCTCTGAGGTAGTGGAGATGGGAGAGAAGGATGTCGGCGTTGTAGCTTGGGGTGAGTCTCTGGAAGTCGTCCTTGGTCATCTTGCACAGTTCCTTCCCGTCGATATTCTGGAATAATAAGATGTCCACGTCTGGAAGGCCATATTCTTTCACTGCCCACTCCAGCCACTGCCGGACGTGGTCTGTGCTCCACAGCGTAGGATCTGAAAGATGGTGAAAATATCATCAATCAACTCCTTCTTTTTTTAATCATATGGAAAAACAAAAGACCCAGAATAGCTAAAGCAATTCTCAGCAATAAGAACCATGCAGGAGGTATCAGAATTCCTAATTTCAAATTATACTACAGAGCTATAGTAATAAAAACAGCATGGTATTGGCACAAAAACAGACACATAGACCAATGGAACAGAAGAGAAGATACAGAAACAAATCCACACACTTAGAGCCAACTGATTTTCAACAAAGGTGCCAAACATATAAGTTGGAGAAAAGACAGCTTTTTCAACAAATACTGTTGGGAAAACTGGTCAATCAACTTCTAAGTTTCCGGGCAGAGTGGGCCCCAGCCAGGCTGTGCAGCAGCCCCAGCTCCAGTCCCAGAGCAGCCTCTTCCCTGGGCTTCAAAAGTGCCAGCCACAGTTCAGGGTCAGAGACGCTCTGAAGAGAAAGTCTTGAGGGAAAAATAAAACCCGACTCCCGCACAGATATAAGATGTCTTCGGAGTAAATTGTTTTGGAAGGTGAGGATTATTCATACCACCTGCCTCTTTTGTGGCTCAGATAGTTTCCTGTAGGGATTGGGGCTTTTAAAATTCTTTTTTATTCCTTACTTATTTTCATTTATTCATTTAAGAATATGTAAGACTAAGCCAGGTGTAGTGGCACACACCTGTAATCCCAGTACTTGTGAGGCTGAGACAGGAGAATCACAGGTTCAAGGCCAGTCTCAGCAACTTAGCGAGACCCTCAGCAACTTAGTGAGACCCTGTTTCCAAATAAAAAGGGCTGGGGGTGTAGCTTAGAGGTAGAATGCCCCTGGTTCAATCCCCAGTACCAAAACAAACAAACAAACAAACAAACAAAAAGAATTCATGGGACTAAGGGAAAACTTTCTTTTCTTGAAAGACTACTGGTGTATTGATATGAAAGTAAGAGTTAGCAATACACCATCAGGAGGGTGCTAATTAGGAATTACAAAAATGATCAAAATAATGATAGTATTTGTATGAAATACTGACCACAGAATTGGAAATAAATCGTAGGTGAACCCAAACCCTAACCCCTCCTGCAAGCTGGCATGGCTAACAGAGCTATCCCCGCAGAGAGCCTGGGCTTACAATTAGTGGGCACCTGTAAGAGCCGGGCTGGGCGAGTGGCTGTCACATTCCCCAGTGTGGAGGACAGACACCCACGGGTACAGGCAGTGTTATCAGGCTCTACTGCCACGTGGGAGGGGACCCAGTGTAGGACATGGAGGGCAGGCTCTGTGCAATGGGAACAAGTGCTCCCCAACAATACGCAGGCTGGAGACCCCCACTATACACCTGCAGCCAAGGTCCTCTGCATGTCTCATGGGGAAGACAGGGCAGCTGCTCCCTGGGGTGCTCAGAGACACCTGGGCAGAAAGCCAGGGTGCTGGGCTTACTCCTACTAGGTCATCACAAGCCAGACCTCAGTGGGGAGGCTGCCTCAACCTCCTGCGTCTGCTTCACGTGTGACCACAGAACCTTGAGTGCCATCTCTGGGCAGGTCTCCAGGACCGGGCATGAGAAAGTTGAGCTGGTATGGAGCTGCATCGGCCTTCTGAAGTCACATTTTAGCTAACAGTCTTAGCGCCCTGCTCAGGCCCACGGATGTGTCCAGATGCCCGATAGTGAAGCGTGGTTGTGCTGCTGGGAGCCGCTGCGGGTTTACCCAAGTGAAGAGCTGCAAGACCCAGAAACACTCAGCCCTGCCACCAGGGCTGCTGTCCTCCCTTCCTGTTCTCTCCCTCCCGCCACCCCCCTTCCCTCCCTCCTTTCCTTTCCTTTTGCATCCTATCTTTTGTAAGGAAAGAGATTATTTCAAATCCAGCAGAATCCCCCCATTTCATTTCCCCTCTGAATACATTCCCCAGTGAATACACATGCCATTCCTATAATATTTTAATGCTTTTACCATATCTACCACGTGTATTGTTTTGTGGTTTTCAAGTGAACAAACGGCCTCTGGTTGGCTTTGGGCACTTGGCACTCTATTTTCAAGATGGAACCGAGTGAATTCATACAGATATATCAACCACCGAGCAGCCCGTGGGCCTCCCGGTATGAAAATGCATTTTGCATGGTGTGCACCGTCTCCTTGCATCTGCCTAGGGGAGTCTGCATTGGTCCACAGCTTTGGAACCATCTGAAAGACTGAAGAACTCCGGATGCTTGGTCTCACCCATGGAAACTCTGGCTTATTTAGGCTAGAGGGCAGCCTGGGCATTGGAGGTGTTAACCCTCCACCCCGGTGATCCGAATATGCAGCCAAAGCTCAAACCATCTACCCAGCACCTGGCTACTCAAGCTGTTGTCCTCCAACCAACAGTTTCGCTTCAGAGGAGAGCTAGTCCTGCCTGGACCTGCTGAGCCACAGCGCGCATTTCCACAAGACCCTCACTTTGATTTTTTTTAATTTTTTGCGGGATTAAACCCAGGGGCATTCTACCTCTGAGCTGCACCCCCAGCCCGATTTTTTATTCTTTATTTTGAAACAGGGTCTCACTAAGTTGCGGAGGGCCTCACTAAGTAGCCGAGGCTGGCCGCGAACCTGCGATCCTCCTGTCTCAGCCTCTCAAGTACTGGGATTACAAGTGTGCACCACCAAGCCTGGCTAAGACCCTCACTTTGAACCTGGGGAAGCGCTGGCCTGGGGTGAGTACCGGGTGTGGGACTGATGGATCCGAAGGCACAGGGCATCTTCAACTTGACCCATGAATATCGGATTTCAGCCAATAGTGTACCAGGTAGTACTTTAAATTAGTAGCCAGTGCTAGCAACTGCGAGCTGAAGGGAACTAGGTTTTGATGCAAAGAGATCTACAGACCTGCACATGGCAGCGCTGAGAGAAAGGATTCCACATGCACTGTGATGGAAGGCTTCGGGCACGTTGCTAGTGTATGGGAATTGAAAGAGAAAGGGAGGTCTGTACTGCCCAGCTCGTACTCACTGAGGTTCAGTAGCTCTCTGCCATTGGGCAGGATTTTGCTTTCAGGAATAGCATGCTCACAACTCCAAACTGTTTTCATAGAAGGTGGGTTGTCTTCTTCTTTTTAAAATACTTTTATTGGTGCATTGTAATTATACAGCATAGTAAGGTTCAAACACACATGCGCACAGCACTTGGTGTATACCCCTCCAGGCCCTCCCCGCCCCTGTACGTGACAGTGCGATTTGGTAGTGATACCGTCACATATGGACATAGCATTATTTGAACTGTTTCCTTCACCAATTCTCCGTTTTCCCTCTCCACCTCCCTGACCCAATCCCCTTCCACTATTCTACTGGTCTCTCCCCTCATTCATTCGAAGTCCCTTTTGTTTCCTATTTTCCCTCTAGTTTCCACATATGAGAGAAGACAGGATTCTTCCTTATACAAAAACAGATCATACGTCCCAACACACCCTTAATTCCCTTCTCCTCCTCCTCAGTTCTACGCCAAAGACAGAACCAACAGCCTCACACACAGAGCACCTGCCTTCCACAGTCCCACCCAGGTCATCCCCTCTAAGGTTTTCTGTTAGGTACTAGCCAGTCTCTTTGTGTTTTGTTTTGCTTTGCTTTGAACAATGTGGGAGGTGTAACTCCCACAGTTTATTCTGGAAATGGATTTTCTTCTCTTTGTGGTAGAACGGATGTTCTCACATTGATGAATAAACACCTTGCCTGAAAGTCACTGGTTCCGTGTTCAATGATGAAATGACACATAGATCCACAGCTCAAAAGAGAAGCCCAGTCTCTCTACTGTCTCTCGGTGTGGCCTTCATGGATTCCCCCACCAAGCCAAGGATCAATGTGGCTCATTCATTTTCCTTTAACGCAATCATGTGCTTGACTCCAAAGACCAATTCTTCAACGTATATGGTCCTGACCTCTAGAATTCTCACCTTTGGTTAGTGAAAGGCCAGTCTTGATTATTGCCAATATGAATATAAGTCACTATAACCTATCTGATAAACAATTCTACCAAACATTTCAAATGAATTTAAAAATGTGCATAGTCCATGGCTTAAAAATCCCACTTCCAGAAATTTATCCTAAAGAAGTAATAGAGAATGTGCACACATTTTATTTTCAGAGTGTTCTTTGTAGCATTGTTTATAATAGCAAAACACTGGAAACACCCTAAATGTCCAGCACAGAGAACTAGTTAAGTCATGGTACATGTAGGAATGTGCCCGTGATTTTTAGAGAATAAAAGTTACATTGATGAAATATATTTATTGGCACCAAAATGCCCAAAGTAGATTATATTTAAGAGCTTCAAAATATTTTGCTATATAATTATATTTTGCAAGGTATAGAAATATCTACATGGGAAGAATTTTGGAGGGATATGTAGCACAATGTCAACTGCTATCTCCGAGAGCATGAGATGGGGGATTTTTATTTCTCTTTTTCATTAAACTATATTTTCTATTTTTTCTACAATAAACCAGCAAGTATGCAGGTGTGGCCTCCCACCCTGGGTAAGGCACCTGCTGCCTCTAGGCGGTGGTGTGACAGAGAACCTATTGCTGAGTCCCAGGGCTGGACCCCAGGGATTCTTCTATAAAACAATGTTCAGAATTCTAGGACCCAAGGAATGACTTGCCTGGGATAAGAACCAAGAATTATTTAATTCAAGTAACAATTAGTGAACATTTACTGTAAGCATGGGTACTGGAGTGTCTCAGCCCACACTTACTGCTGTGACCCAAAATACCTGATGACCACAACTTAGAGGAAGGAAGATTTACTTGTTCACAGTTCTGGAGGTTCCAGTCCATGTTAGGCCCAGTCACATCTAAGGAGCGTGGGGCATAGCAGAGGGGAGCAGAGAGAGCAGAGGGGGTCCATGAACATATACAGAGTCCCCAAGACCACACTCCAGTGACCACCTCCTCCAGTCACCCCCTACCCCTACCTGCCTATGTTACAACTCAATAAATCCACTGATGAGATCAGAATCCTATAAATTCAATGGTATCACCTCTGAACATCAATTCCTGAGCACTTTCGGGGACATCTCTATCTAAATCATAACATGGGGGAGATTTAGGAGTGGCCAAGACAAATCAGAATCCACCAAGGGAGGCAGATGTAACTACCATCCACAAAGCAGAATTTGGACTGTGTTATCCAAGAGGGAAATGGAAATACAGAGGAGCAGCAAATGATCCAATCAGGAGAGAGGGAGAGTCTCCAGGAGGGTTGGAGCTGAGCCTGGATCAACCACAAGGATTCTGACCAAAGTAGGGAAGCTCTGGGTGTAGTGGGACAGTCTGAGCACAGCTTCATCTTCACAGAGGTGGGGGACACCTGACAAGTGGAGCGAGGAGGGAGGATGAAGGGTAGAGGAGGGAGGAGGGAGGAGGAGGAGGAAGGAAGGGGAGGAAGGAGGAGAGAGGAAGAGGGCAGAGAGGGGAGGGGAAGATACCTGACAAGTGGAGC